>VRMD01001712.1:0-15720 GCA_009872375.1 Sminthurides bifidus | reverse complement strand
TTTTACTCAGATGCTTGAATCAACGTAAGGTTTGTTAGCTCTGTGCGAATTTCTCCACGTAGCATGACCATAGCAAATACTAACTACGAACATTATAAGCCTTATTGTTCTGACCTGTACGACCTCCAGTGATAAGGCAGCAGATTGGAAGATGTGGTAGCCTAAATTCTGCAAGGGTCGTCCTTACATCTTCAGTGAAAGAAGGGAGAAAACTGTCAAACGTCGTCGTGTATAACAGGGGGCTCGCCAATACGGCGTTACGGGCCTAATCTCTAATTCGTTATCTTTGACCACTCCTGCCATTCCTCCAGACCTGTCCTACATTAGTGCCAATGGCAATGTGTAGTAGTGCTGGCCAAAACTCAATCGCTTGGCTGATTATTTGCGCAGTCAGGTTTTGCCAGCTCTGCGCTATTCAAGATCAACTCATTTCTCTGGTAAAGTTCATTTTCATCGGTAACAAGTTACTTCTGAAGTAAAAAAGGGCTCAAATTATCACTTTATGCGGTAAAACGCAGACCCGACAGAACCAACCCCATGTCTACCGTTTATATAAGCTATCACCTAGATTTTCCTCTTGTTGCTGCTTTGACCTGATAGGCTTATTTGCTGGAATGATGCTTCTTGATGGATGGTGTCGAGAAAGGCATGAGGAAAAGGCATTTGAGCGAGCATTGCTATTTTGCAGTTTGTTTTTGCGCCAAGCACAGTAGGATTAGCTAGAAGAAGATGAGGATTTTCTCACTTGGTCTAACGGGCACATACATTTCTTCAAAACAAGCTTTATCAGTCTGCTATGAAACAAAGAGCCGAAGTATTTCCTCATGTCATGTCCTCTGGATTGAAATGCGTAGTTTTTATGAGGAAAATAGAGTCATAAACAATTGAGCGCCATGCTACGGTCCATTGCTTCAACGTTCTTTATTCGCTCAAGCTTGGGTCACCTCATACTCCGGCTGCGATAGGGATTTTTGCACGGTTTGCAGATTTTCTTTGAAGAAGACAAATTGAAGTTGCACTTAAAAGGCTGGCAGGTGGTTGGAAATAATGGCTTGTTTCGTGGCATTAATTCCTCTACTTAACAATACGCAATGTCAATTTAATATTTGCTAAAGGTTGAGAAACTTGTGAACTTGAAATATTAAATGCTGACATAATCGGTGAAGCCAATCCTGATTGTAATCAATGCATCCGTGCCTTTTGACAGGTGTGGATGATAATGAACCTAATTAATGGAATCATAGCATTGTTTTGCATGTCCTTTTAGAGGCATTTGTTCTCTATAGGCTTTCCAAGCAATTCGTTCTCGAGAACTAACTTCCTTAAGCCCTATGAGACATTGTTTGATGGGTTGGAATGGAAATACCTCACATGACTTGAGCACTGCAGGTAGAATGGGAATTTTTAAGTCCGGTCGGTAGGATCATAAGCCCACACTTTTAAAGTTGTTCGGTAGTGTATGTATTCATCACATGGTTGACGTTGGCACTTATGTGCTTCCAATACCATGAGCCGCCGTGACGGGCTCAAGTGAGATGAAGTAGGATTTAATTGTTTTCGCGGCTGATTGACACTCTACAAGTATTTTGGTTGTGCAATATTTATTAGCCATCGTTTATTTACTCACCCGCTTAAACTAGTTTGTGGAAGGAGATGCTCGACAGTATGGATTGAATCCATTCAGGATACTTGTGAAAAATGATCATAGATCACTACCTGCCTGGAGAAAACTGTAAAGCATACTTGGACGTAAAACATGATTGTGAAAACAATGAATTCAATCAAAAATAAAAAAGAGTCAAAACATTATCTACTGTCAAAAACTATCTAAAATAAATTTTGCCTCCTACAACAAAATAAGTTTACCCTAATATTTGGTCTGTTTTTGCACAAAAACACGAACAGGACAACGTTGATTGTATACTTATGAGTTTGTAACTTATGGTGGGTTTTCAACACCTCTCATAGTTTTCAAAAACTTCTCCCAAAATATCCAATTTAGTCCACCAAATCAATGCACGTTTAGGTAC
Organism: Sminthurides bifidus; assembly: GCA_009872375.1. Taxonomy (NCBI): domain Eukaryota; kingdom Metazoa; phylum Arthropoda; class Collembola; order Symphypleona; family Sminthurididae; genus Sminthurides; species Sminthurides bifidus. Next base: position 13,690 of record VRMD01001712.1, on the reverse strand, counting down.
TTCATGAATAGTCATCTCCATGTACAGGTAAACGAATCTGGTGTAAACCTCAGCATTCAGCTCTGTAGTTTTCACGTTATCTGTCTAAAAAACCCCACGCTCCCTACAACTACTGGCATGTCCAGTGCTGCAACATCAAAATAGGAAGTTTCGATAGCTTGTTTTTGATGTTGGGAACGTGCCAGAGATCACCTTGCAGTAAAGTATTAAAGTTACATGTTCTCAGCGACTAGGATATAAAGGATTCCCTACTCTAGCAGACTAAATGTATGCTAAACAATGGTATTTGAGAGGCTAAAAGTGGTGTGAATGATGGTTTTACATAATTACATCTACATGTTGTTAATACTCAAATTGAGTCTTTCAGTTCCTAAGTTTCAAGATGCCTACTGATGGCATCTTGTTGCTCTGTTAAATGACTTTCGCTTGAACGCCATAAAGTACTTGAAACCATAAAAAATAACTTATAGTTCATACTAATGGTGATGTAACTAAATACAACTGATGTCCAATCGAAAAATCAACATATTGCCTAACGTATGTCGCAGCTAAGGCTTCTGCGGATTCAGCAAACGATGAAGCTTTGCATTCTCTTCCCTCATTTCCGACAACTGACGTGACAACTGTGAAACCTGAATCTCCAACGCTGCTATCCGCTTCTCCTTCGACTCCAGTACGTGTGCAAGCCGGTCATTATCAGACTTAAGCTAAAAATAAACCAATCAATGATGATGTCAACTTGCATAAAAGCTGGTGGAAACAGCTGACGAGTTTCTAATCAATAATACCGCATCACAACTTACAGCAATAATGCAGCTGTCCTCACTCTGTTGCATCCCTCTTACGTCCCCACTATTATTAGCTTCATCATCAGCATCCAAGTCAGATTCGCTGTGAGAAAAGTAAACAGATTAGTTTTTCTGCGTGAATCTATAGCGATAGTGACCGCAATAAAGCAACTTCCACGTGCGCCTTACCTTTTTCCCTGCCTTTTGTGCTCCTTGTTTTTCCTCCACCTCGCCAGTGATATTTGGAGCTTTAGCCACATTTGCTGGTGCTGAATTCTCATTATTTTCATCTTCACCTGTACTTCCTCCCGTCGACTGAAAAAATGCAATAATTGGTCGCTTTAATAAATGCTGATGCGATGAGAAGTACACAAATTCAAACCATACGATCATCTTATGACAATTGCACTTCGAAAGAACCAATCACAAAATTACCTCTGTCGACGGCAAATGCATCAGTCCCGTACTTCTGCGCTTTTCTCGTAATTTACGCCGGTCTCTAACACCTTTATTACTTTTTCCAGAGTGTGCTCCTCTGGAAATCCCCAAAAAATAAAGTTGATGTGAAAGTCCCCATAAACAAAATGCTTTGTATAAAGCTTGACTCCAATCGTACCTTGCAACTGGTCTCTTATCCTTATTCAATCCCCGACATATCGGTTTCGGGCTCGCGTCATTCTGCTCTACGAGCACAACTGACGCCTGTTCAAACTTAGGAACATTAGGGTCACCGTCGCCATCCCGCTCAACTTCTTCAGCTGCAGTAAATGGACAAAACTTGGTAATAATATACCTACACTTAAATCACATTGACGATACTCGCCATCAATTAATGCCAATACGAACGTGATAACCTCCATACCTCGACAAGGAAACGTGTTAACAGCTCTGTTAGCCCTAGCAGATCGAACTTTAGCCCTTCTTGAAGCTAAGGCGAACTCATGCTCAACGTCATGATCTTCCTGAGACACTGAAGACGAGGCCATAGCGTGTCTGGAAGTAAATGAAGATATCGGTTATTAAATGTTCAGAAAAAGTTCACTAAAACCTCGCAATATCGCACACATGATATAAAAAACAGCAAGATTTATCAAATCATCTGACTCAACCATACAATGCAACTTACCTTTAGTACAAAGCGAGAGATGATATTCGATGCCTTATTACATCAACGGTAATATCCCAAGAATCCAAATGATTTAATTTTTAACTGCGATCACTCAACCGTGATATGAACCAAACTAATCAATTTCTGATCCGTATTCATCTTCAAGGGAGCACCAATCAATATCAAAAAAGGCTATTTGTCATGCACTAACCACCAACAAAAATACCGTGATTTTACGGAACTTCTACCTGCGAGACAGCATGCAAACACTGCTGCTGAAACAACAACTTGCAGTTTGCCGTTCAATCCTTTTGTCACAAGGGTAAACCTTTACAGTTAAATGACATAAATGTCATATGTTAATCCACCGCGGCCTGTCTGTTTACATAACAAGAGTACTCATATTACTCTCTGTGTGATTTAAGTCTCGAGATCTGTATCCGTGAAGACCTTGGGAAAGTGTATGCATAGTGATAAGCTGATGGTGCAGACGGAGGAGTGGACTTTTCAGTCAATGCTCCGTATTAATAGCCCGTGTAGTTGAAGGACGGACCCGTCATACCTTCCTTTGTGGTAAATGGAGGATATGTTATTCCCTACAATAAAGTGAGAACTGTAGACTCCTGAACGACACCAAGACTAAAAATATTTTTTCGTCGATTCTGGAAACGTTGATCCGAATTCCGGTCCATAATCTGCAGAATCTTGAATGTTTATATCGTTTGTTAGCAGTAGCTCACGCAACGAAGCGATTAAACGTAACGGTGACCTTATCTTGGGGTTTGTTCATCTCATCAAGCTTTATTTGTTCGCTTATCACCTGGGTTACCTAGGCTTTAAACTTTGCTGTGCTCTTTATCACTCAAGCTTATTGCCCCAAAGCTGCACATCAATTGCAGTTAGCATTCCAAAGGTTTAAGAGAAGAACGTCCTTTAAACTTGTTTTTTAAGAGCCGGCACCACTTCCTTGGCCTTCAAAACAGAGTCAACACAGATAGTCGTGATTGGGAAACGTTTTGCGCAAGAGCCATTTCGTGAGTTCAATGAGATGCATTGGCCTTTTAAACGACTTTAAGTTCAATCAAGATCTGATTTGAACGTCAGCCTAGCTGACGCCATATAGCAACGTTTAGATATAATCCAGAATGTGACCTTGTTTTGCTCACTCTTTATTACAGTCACTTGACCACCGCATAAAAAAGTACAAATGGTAAAAGGAGGAATAAAATTGAATGCGGTACACTACATTATTGTACACATAAAGCTAATGCTTATTACAAGTAAGTTTCTTCGCCAATAGATCTTTGTACATGTGCCCTAGTATTCTAACCGCTTAAAATACTGCTTATGATGAAGTACCAGCTACCACATGCGCCTGTACTAAACTGATGTCAGCATATCCCATTGATAGCATAAAAGCAGACTAACTGATCATGTAGTGTTATTTGAAAACACTACTTTTCCAAAACTCGTCTTAAAATATAGCTGTACAAGTGGCTAGAACCCATCGGATAATATACTTACGTAGTGTGTATTAAGCGCCGCTTTGCATATCAAGCTATCTGGATACTAAAAAGTATGCATCAAAATTTGTTTAGGATTAGAAAAAGACTGCGGACAAGAAAGGATGGGGATAAGCTAAAATATTTTGTACTATATTTTTTACACTTTCTCACATGAAAACAAATGTACAAGAATAGACAATGTCGGTTATTTGCTTCCAGGCTACTTTGGATTCACCGCTAAATACCTATGACAAGATCATTGATGAAAGGCTGTCGTTGTACTAAGAATGCGACGCCTCTGTCTGGCCAAATAATTGCGGTAAGTGCTTTGCTTGAATAATTTTGAAAATAAGCCTTGCGTGTGATAACGACAACCAGGAGGGAGGTAGTAGGCGTAGTGAAAGCTCCAGCGACCTGTCTTCGCATTAGGACAGATTATCATCTGGCGATAAGGGCTTGTTGCCTGCAGGTGCTGACTGCTGTGACTGTTGTAGTAGGAGTAATCCGCCATTTCAAAGTCTTCAACACCTGAAAACAGCCGTGGGCAGATTAGCCTTATATCATGTCAACATCTTGTGTGAACTCCTAGCTTTGTGACCGACCGAGCCAGGGTTGCTTACACAGGCTCATCCTCGAACTAGTATCGTACCATGGTAACGGATGAAACAGGCTTTTATAAGCACGAAACTCTTGAGGAGAAAAAAATGAGAAAATTTTCGCATTCCTCATCCTATTCAAAGGGGATTTTTACCATGTGACGATAAAAGTACCAAGATCTACTGAACCCTTCGGACTAAACGGCATAAATGAACTGGAACAATGACGCTGTGCTTGTGAACGTAGGGATTTAAATCATAATTTCATACCAGAAAAGGAAAACGTCAGTAGCTCGGTATTCAGGGGGATTATTTGATGACAGGATTTAGCGATAAAATATTCAGATAATACAATATGCTCGTCAGCGTTTCAAATGTCACATTCCCAAACTTGGATGGCTAATGCCGCTGGAACGGGGAAGGCTTATGGGAGCGTAAAAACGTTTATCATCCATGCAATTGTCATGTTCAGTGCTCTTGTATGTGACGAGAGGGCGCTAAGAGAGTTCAAAGCTCCTTGCAGTGGCTTGTTTGTCAGTGTTAAAAGTTTTGACTCTGGGAAACTAGTTCTGATAGAGCAATTCTTTGCGAGGCGACCAAAAAGCCGTCTATTTCATGATTACAAGCTGGGAGATTTACCGTGAACGATTATGTTGAAGGAGCATCTGGCTTTGTTGCCCTCAGCATCTCCAGCAACGTAGCTGACGTGATGCGTTCCTCGAGAGAGTAAATGACCTGGAGAATGGCTCTGCTGGACGTAATGAAGTTTGACATTGTCACTGAACTTGGGCTCGGACCACCAGATTTCCCTCGAAGTTTCACCACTGGACAAACGATATCTCGAAGGATGATGGACATCCCTGAACCCTGGGAGCTTCACGATCTAAATTAATAGGATAAAGCACACGTTTCAGGAGCTCTGAACTTCATCTACTGGATCACTCATGATTCACGAATGAGTTTAGATTTTTTTCAGCAGAATTTTTCTGCAAATTTTTAAAGAGTGAGAGATGGAAGGTGGTTTTTATAAGCTAGTTGGAAAGTTTAAAAAATGAAGGAATTTTTTTGTTTTTAAGTTTCAGAGGATGGCGAGTGAGAGGATATTGAGTTGATTCAACAGCTCATGTGTAATTACCTGCAACATGGATTTTGAAGTGGCAGGTAGCAGTGTCATTAGATAAGGGACTGCGGGCGGTAAAGACGACTTGAGTGACGCCGGCTGCCACATCCCACTCTAGACTTTTAGCCCATGCTGGACTCGCTTCAACGTATCTGTGGAGGGGATTGAAAAGTTAAAATCACAAAAGAAAATCGCTCCCTTACAGAAAATCGCCCCATTAGAGAATAATGCAACCCTTATGCTTTTCCTTCAAGTTAAATCCTTGGCGACCATGAATGCCGAAATGAATCAACTACTCACCTGTACCAATCCATGTTTGCTTGTGGCTGAGGGATCTTCACGTAGGCAGAAGACTGTCCCGGCTTCAAGTCTACCAGGACATCAGACGGGCAATGAATGTACGGTCTGGGAGTTTGCGGAACTTTGAGACAGACGGGATTGTCTTCAGGAAACCACCGGAACCCTTTGGAACAGGTGCGGATTCTCCCGTTTTTCGGATAGTAGCCTGACGAGCAGAGGACTAAACATTGCGTATTTAACGGGACGGAATCCGACTGGCAGGATTCTGGAAATAGGGACCCGTCTTTCGGAACGGAGAGTTTCGGACAACTGGCTGGAATGCAGGGTGACTTGACGAACGCATCGGGAGGTGACCATGTTCCATCCGCGAGACACTGGATCCTCCCTACACGTATAAATCCTAAATCGTACGGTGGCTTCATCGCGTGGCCATGCAAGCACTTGAGCTTGCATTTGGTGCCACGGAGGAAGAAACGTCTTCCAGCCGCCATGGGTCCATCTGAACTTTCGCATTCCCAGCCCGCTGTGTTCCGCAGGATCGGAGGCTCCTCGCAGTATTTTGCTACAAAATTGGAAGTGGTTAGTCCTGACGATGCAAAGATTACAACAAATGTACATTTTTGGTGAAAAGAGAGTGTCCCCATAATTGAAAAATGAGACGAAGAGAAGATATGGAGTTGAAATTTAGAAGAAAAAAGTTGTAGCACATTACATTGTACCAGGCACCAGTCACAGAGCTCCATACTTTATTACCAGAACCCAGAGTGGGTAAGAGTACAAACGGGAAAGAGATGACAGACAAAAAAGTGAGCATGTAAAATAGACACTTGATACCGTCCGAAGCGAAAAAAATGACTAGAATTTATCACTAGCAGATAAGCTGACGGAAATTCTACCGGGCAGAGGGGAAAGTAGAGAAAGCGGAGGACAATCTGAGTAGCAGCTGGTGAAACAGTGTCACTTCAAAAGTTGAAAAGTCTCAGATATTAAGAATAACTACAAGCAAATAGTTTTTGTGCTTTCTTGCACACGATTGTTGCGAAAAGTTCTACTCCAGAAAATCTGGTACATGTTCTTGCACGAACCTTTACACGTTTTCCCGTCTTCGGCCAGTGCATAGCCCTCCTTGCATGTACAAAAGGATGAGCCTGCGACGTTCACACAAAGTTGGTCGCATCCGCCGTTATCTGTTTCGCATTCATTAACGTCCGTACAGGCCGTCTCATTCATTAACTCATAACCAGAGCGACAGGCACAAAGCCTATACGATCCTGAAGGCACGCATATGTGCTCACAGCCGCCGTTATCCACGCTGCAATCCTCATGCTCGACACAAATCATGGAGTTTTCACTATCCGGCTCTGAGCCAGGTGGACATTCAATGTTGTTGGAAGAGGCGTCTAGGAGATTCTCCGGCACTGTGTCTTTAACCTCCTCCTCCGGCGTGTCAGAGAGACAAGTCTTGTAATCTTCCGAGGACAGGGTGAACCCTTTGGGGCAGGCACAAATCGCCTTTCCGAACGTATTCAGACAGATATGACTGCATCCAAAGTTGTTCTCCTCCTCGCATTCATTCACATCCTCGCACGAATGCTGAAATATTTGCACATAAATTCGCTAATTATGTCTTGCTCATTGACGTTTATCTGACCACCACCATCATGTAATTAAAAGTGAAGTAATGAAGGCAAAGGTCGGAGCGCTCAAAGTAAATGATGATTGCTACGAACCTTGTCAGAGGCCAGCCTAGTGCCAGCCATGTTTTCGCAGTTACACAAGTACGATCCAGGTGTATTCTCACAGGTGTCTTGGCAAGGACCGTGGCCGTTTCGAAGCAGGCATTCGTTTCTATCAATGCAGTTTTTACCATCAGGTCCCACTTGGTATCCCGTGGGGCAGAAGCATTGGAAGGAGCCGGGTTTGTTGTAACAGATTCCGAAACATCCTCCATTTTCCACGGCGCACTCGTCAATATCAATGCATGTTCCATTAGATGCGAGTTCGTAGCCTCCGTAACAAGAACACTTGACTTCCGGGAACCCCTCCTTGTCCACTGAACAAATCTGGTCGCATTTTCGACATTCTTCTTCGTGGTCTGCCTCGGCTGTAATTTTTAAATATGTTAAGTCTGTGCTAAAAACCATGAGATTTGAACACAAGTATATTCTGCATAGCAAAGTTTTACAACTCCATGTAAGTAATAGTTTCCTCTATTTCCAGACTCCTTGTAAAAGAAGAGGATTGAGTAAAATGAGGTAAGTTTACATTACCACATCCTCACATGATTACCTTTGGGTAGACAAACCGGCGTGGGGCCATACCCATTTGTTTCTGGAGCAAAACATTCGATCTGCAGACTCAGGAGGAAATATATAGCCCTCATCGCACTCGTACATGACCATTCCGTACCTTGCCCTCGGTTGGTGTAACTTTCTCCTCCTATTAATCAAATTAAGGAGCGTCATTATCAAAATCCAATGATTAGTTTCAACGTTTCTACTCTCAGGTCTATTTCAGTGGTTAGGGCAATTTGACTGCGTATTAATGAAGTTATTTCCTTTTTCTTGAACTCGGCATATAGCAACTGACCAAAGTAAAACGTGTAACGGATTACAATTAAGAGCCATTGAGCAATAATTTATGATTATTCTCTTATTTTGGTCTCCTCCCTCTTGAGATGGTCAGGGTGGCGGAAGATTATTTGGGTGGCAAACTCACACGACTGCGACTCATAAGTCATAAATCATGTGTAAGTGCGTGAGCAAAGGAAGAATGCCTCAGCAAGATGGTTGCTGAGCTGTATTACAATTAAGGGCTGGAATCAAGGCATCCTCCGATTAATTTTTTTAGTTACCCGCGGATTTGGATGTAATGACTTTCACAGAGTGAGAGTCTGGGCCAGTACGATTTCATTATTGCGTCGTTGGGAAGATGAAAAAAGTTTGATCAAGATGCACAAGGTGGAAGAAACTATAATATACCTGGTGTACTTGAGAACTCGGGCATTGGCCACAGCAGGTGCGGGTACGCCACGACCGCCTCGTTTCAAACAGGATGAATCAAACTTGGAAAAGTCCAGACGGAAATGTCTCAGTCCCGCGGATTTGGATGTAATGACTTGCACAGAGTGAGAGTCTGGGTGAGTACGATTTCATTATTGCGTCGTTGGGAAGATGAAAAAAGTTTGATCAAGATGCATAAGGTGGATGAAACTATATTATACCTGGTGTACTTGAGAACTCGGGCATTGGCCACAGCAGGTGCGGGTACGCCACGACCGCCTCGTTTCAAACAGGATGAATCAAACTTGGAAAAGTCCAGACGGAATATGTCTCAGGAATTTCAATAATCTTGCGTGCTTGGACTCCTCACTGCTGGAAGACTGGGAGGATGTTAAGAGATTTGTATTCGGCGTGATGTACTCTTCCCGGTGATGGTGACGGAGAGGTCGTCTGGTGGTGGACATGGTGGAAGTAGCGCCGCTTGGGAAGATGGGGATTTCATTTTCAGCAGTGGTGCTCTCGCCTGGAATGATGTTTCATAATGTGAAAAACAAGATTTCAAATAACATTTTCTGTCAAGCAAGACTCGTTGCCTAGAAAGATCTCAGTAACCCTTGCAGCCGCTTCAGAATGACACACATATGATCTATCTCACTTTCCACCGGCACAAGACAAATGATGGACCAATAAATGATTTCGTTTTCATGGACAGCGTAGCGGCTCGATCTCCACATCTTGTGCTGAGAGGTTGCAGTTAAATAAGCCATAAAAAACACGATTGAATGAGACGGAAAGTTCATGAGCTCATGGGAAAGTATCAGATGCATGAATAAAGGAACACGTTAGAAGCGATAAGGATCAGGAAGACTGATCACATTGAACAGGTCGAAGAAGGTGCAGATCCTGCCATGAAAAACACTCTGATCTGGGTTCACGGGCACTGGCTTTGAAAAGTATCCCAAAATTTTCCTCTAGCCCGTTCAATGGCCATATACCTTTCGTCTGGTCCTACCTCTGTTCCAGTTTTGGTGTAAGGACAGGCACCGACTTGGTTGCTGCAGCAAAAGATCATGAGCCAGAGACTCGGTCGAGTTGGAGATGAAGAAACGAGAATGAAGAAGCGGGTGACGTACTGGAAACGAAAACATTTTCTACGGATGTAACTTTCTTTATTAGGAAAATGTAAATGCTGAATCCGTGGCACTGCTTCGCTGTTCTTGGAACACAAGACGAGTTGATGGTACGAAAGGAAATTGCTGAAACGTTGGGAAATTAGCGTGGGTGAGGGGAAACTGAACCGAGTCTTGCGGAACATGACACTTGCTTTGCAACATCAACATTTCAGCTCTGACTGTGAGAGTCAAGCGTTAAAACTATTGCCAAACATGCAGCTTACGTCGTCACCACGAGTTTATACGCGTAGCTTTCGCTCATTGAATCGAAAACCTATAATTTCAGTTTAAATCTTTTGATAGTGCAGTCACCTCAAAAAGAAAAGTCCTCACTTCACCCCATCTTTCGGGACCTTAACATCTCGTCAGCCTGCGCACCAAACTTCTTTCACTTTCAGTTGCTTAGACCGTTATTGATCATTGAAGAGAATGAAAGACAAACTTTTAACTGCTCAAGTTTGATATCTTCATTTTATACTGGTGGGCTGAAAAAGCATATAAAAGGTGGTGACGGTAATAGAAACAATCAAAATTCTTCTCACAGCTTGCGCTAGCTTCCTCCACTAGTTCCGACCGTTAAAATTTGTATCTGTTTCTAATTTATTTTATTTGTAATTGCCTTTCGGTATTCCGGCAGACGCCATCAAAGCTCAATAGGTCGAATGGCATAACGGTGACCATCCTGAATCCAAGCTGGAGCCGGAGATAATTTGCGGTGAACCAAATGAAAGAAATCGGTCTAGTCTGATTTCAATATTACATTAGCAAGTACAGCAGTAGGAGCCGAAAGAAAAGTTTTTTCGGACAAATCAAACATGACTGGGGCTGCATAGTCTACGATTCTAAAACCGAACTCCCTGACTGAAAGTAAACAACGGGAAATGGTAGCCTGTCATTGACGTGGATTCCAACACAGAGATTGAGGGAAGGTACACGACCGCGGAAGGGGTTCCCCTCGAGTTTGTTTTGACACAAACGCATATATAAAGATTGTACGAAAAGATTTAGTAGGCACAGTTACGTTATTTATTTACCGGAATGGCTGGAACATTGTGTTCCCACTTGATAGCAACGGCAGAGGTAGGACATTACAAGTGACGGTAGGTCAGGGGGTAGGTAATTTTGCGTCGCCCGCTGAGTTTTTCATCATGCTTTTGTCAATCTGAAGCATATGGAAATAGATACCGTATACCTTAGGAGAGGTCGGCTCACTTTGTCTCACCACCAACCCTCTCATCATTAACTGTGAGAAGGAGTTTGATGGCGGAAGAATTTCCAAAGCAATAATGCGTAATATTGCACGGATAATATTCCCATTTATATAAACTCTTGTTATTCACAGTCACATCCATTAAAACTTTTATATACTCTTTTCATGACTTCCAGAACCTGGATATCGCCCAGAAACCCGGTCAGGTTACTACTTGAATAAGAACTGGATGCGAGGCAAAGCTTTTAAGAGGACGAGGTGTGGGGATAGGATCCAACAACGGTGTGTCTATTTATATTTCCTGACGTGAGATTCATTAACGTAAATGGTTACAGAGTGGTTACCGAGTTCATCTTTACGGTCACCGTGTCTGTGTCCGGAGTCTCGCACAGCTCAATGAACATGAAAGAAAAGTCAATCGTACCATGTAACATTCACGAGGCCAAGTCACGGAAACTGGCTGTCCATGGAAGAAACCCACTCTTTATGGAACAACACTGAGCTCACCTTCACTTTGCAATCGTTTAAAAAGCTAACTTACTTGTGGCAATGCCTTGTAAATTATTTAAATGGTTCACATAAATATGGTGAAAAGTTATATGTATTCTGAAATTCTTTATACTCAACCTTGCGTGATGGAGGAAGTGTACGGGACTGAAATTTATGAGTCTAGGTTCGGTTTCCATGCTCGAAGGAAGATCGTAGGCTAGAGCTGGCTACTAAAATCAGCCGACAGACGATAAGCCTCATGCAGTTTTGATTCAATTCATTAGATCATTAGATCTCATTACAATAATCTCTGTCTAAGAACAAATCGGAAAAGCAAATAGGCTTTTTCAGCTTTACAGCAATTGGCGATTGACTTTCGTCGACTCAGGTAAAAAACGGTAGGTGACGGTAACATACAGGTAAAGCAGCCAAAAAAAGCTGCCAGAGTACAAAAGCTGTCTTTTAGATCCAGTACTCGGTACTCTGGACTGTCTGAGGTTCTGCAAAAGGTACTTGACTAAGAATCCATAGTATGAAGATTGTAGAGTGGATCTCAATACGAGTACAAGAGGCCCATATTAAGGTAAATTCAACTGGCACATTAGTGATGATGGACAGTGTGAACGGATGAGGTAGAACATCCCGGAGATTCCAATAAACGTTAAAAGAAAGATGAAAAAGGAAATTATGATACAAGAATTGAGTTTTTGGCTCGAATAAGTTACGTTTCCCTTTGCACGAATTCATAATCCTGCTAAAGAAGGGGGGAAAAGGCCGTCTCACTCAGTCAGGATGCTGGAACGCAATTGCACAAAATGTTGTTGAGCTTGTTTGCAGGAAGGTGAAAAAAAAATGAATACATGTATGCTAATGCTACAAGCTTTGGAAACGTTAAGGCACTTTTCCGGAGACCTGGGGCTTTCTAACTGAAAATGCATCAAAAGATGAGCCAGCCAAAGCTTTCCATCTTCATGACACATTTCTTTCTTATGAAAGTGAAATGAAAAAACAAATATGGATTATTTTGAGCAAAGCTTAGGAGGAGGATAATGCGAAAATCATTCCGACAAAAGACTGCACCTCAGCACCCTGATGAAGAGGCGGCTCCCGTTAAAGCCGTCTCGTATGAGTCCCTCTCAGCAATTCACATTTCACACCCTTGTACAACAAGCTGTAATCGGCATCCGCAGCAGGCTGGAAAAGAAGGAAAGAGAGCTTGGGATTTGCCACGCACGTGGAGTTTTGACACTTGATTGATCGAGCCAGATGGTCTGTAATCCCTGTTAAGTTTCAATCCAAGGGACTCTCTCCGTCCCGTTACGACGTAAGCCATCACAAATAATCACCAGTACAAAAGGAATCCAACCTGATCGTCATCGATTCCCCATCATCTGCATCTGATTCTCCCTAAACTGATTAAATACCAGTTTTGTTCCTGGCATGTGCTCCAGTCCTTTTTGTGCACCCAAACGGAACTGAAGCTCGAGTATGGGAGAAATTGCGCATTTTTAGTACCCGGTTTGTCATGCTCTTTTCAAGTAGACTTTCCCCAGCCACTAATCCTGAATCGGGATTACTGGCTATTGGCATTCCGCCATTCAGTTGGACAATGGGAACTCCCAGGAGATCAATTATAGTCACCTACGGACTATTCGCTTGGCGGCCGTTCCTCAGTTTATGCTCATCGAATCCAGATTAGTATAAGCAGGCAGCCTTTGTATGCAACATGATCGAGTGCTTTGAAGAAGTTCATCCCACTTCAAAATTCAAGAGCAACTCATAAAATCCTCCAGACCACACACAACTGACCTACCTCACTCATGGGTGCTGTTCCGATGCAATAGCACATTGCTGGAGTACTAGCATTTACACGCACGAAAGCTTCTTTCCAATAACTGCGACCGGATCCATACAACTTGTCATTGACAATTGACAGATCGATCACCGTTAGGTGCTGGTCCGCAAAATCATGTTGAGGACGTTGAACATCAACTTGAACATGGTCGTTAGTTCGGGAAGTTTCACACATGCTACCACTTCTCCTGTTTTGTCGGCATGACACTTTTGTGTGATTCAGAGGTATTGTCCGCAGCCTGCACTCGCAAGTTTTCCACACTTTTGGAAAATTTTGAACATTAAAATTTGAGAATTTCATATAAAAGGTGTAACTGAGAATCCAGTGAACTGAGAGAGCCGACGTAGTGGAGATTGCCACATGATGTGGAGGAATGGAGAAGATGAACCCTATCGGCATCGGCATTCAAAACGTTCAAAACCTCTAACCTCCTATACCTTTAGCGACGGCCAGCCCCGTCAAGACACCAGGCAAGAATTGGAAAGTTGAAAGGAGTAATTATGTTTTTATGTTTGATCTTAATAAGTTCCATTAGTCAGGCAGAG
>VRMD01001711.1:0-15722 GCA_009872375.1 Sminthurides bifidus | reverse complement strand
TGAAGCACTGCAATCCTCATCTATTCATCTGTCAACTTCATAAGGAAATCTGGCTGGTTTGTCTATCATTAATCTTGGGACATTGGAAAACGGTCAAGCAGCTTACTTGTAAGGGTTTGTTTTGGTGGGAAAAAGTAGGCATCAGCATGTCGAGCGAAATCCGTTAAAAAGTTTCATTCAATGTTTATCTTCGCAACGGGAATCTGCCGTCTGTCTGTGCGTGCGATTCAGGTGACAAGTGTGATCTGTATATCAATTAAACAATTGTTTGCATCGTTCGATTGCGATTTTACTGTGCCGGTGAACGTGTTTCCAGTTCTTGTACCAGCTGCTGAAATGGGTTTAATCCAGCAGTTTATCGCTCAAAGACGTGAAGGTAATAATATTTAATATTGCTTCGAAAAAGCAACCTTATTGTCAAGCATTTAAACCAATTCAATTAGCAAAAGACTGATGTCTGTAATGTTTTTTAGCAGGCGAGGCTGGCGACCATGATCATCTGTGAATCCGGTGGCCCTTGTGGAATCTCGAAGGTTAATAGCTGATAATTAGGGGTACTCCGTATCAGATTGCACCGTGGTGTCGTTGTGGAGGTCCTGAGAACTCCTTCCGGTGAGTTCTTTTCAGCTTCAGTTCAGCTATTTTTGAAAATTTGGCTGTTTGTGTTCAAGGCAATTTTCTTGGCAGAGACGAAGAATGCATGATTTTGTGTTCTTGTTATAGGCGGATCCTCGTTTAAGGAGAATCTTTAGGTGGAGTTCGATGTAATCCCGTTGAATCGCACGTGGAGTCTTGGCTGCGAACAACGAACTTTGGAAACTAAATAGTTGATCCAAGACGATTGGAGCAAAAACCTGAGTTCCTGTTTGTAAAATTTGAGCAAAAAATGGGAAGGAATTTAAGCGGAAGCAGAAGCCCCGCTTTGGCATGGTGCAAGTTGCGGATGTGATGATTGTCTCAGGAGGAGGATTGGCAACTTGCCAGACGATCATTTGAAAGCGTGAAGGCCAGAAAAAGTGATTTACCTTGTTTTTGCTTGTGAATGCATATATTTGGGAAGGAATTTGAATGGGTTTCATGTTTTCACTTACTTTGGTGCAATAACACGAATCTTAACGTGGGTGGGAGTGAACTCGGTGATATCTTGTTTGTTATGCAATGGATGCATACATGTCACTCAGCTAGTCAAAAAGTCTCAGCTGCCATCGGAAGCATTTAGTTGGCTGAATTACAAAGTTTGGAAGACATTTATAACTACTATTGCAACGAAGTGCCAGATATTACAAGTAGACAGAACTCGAAGAATGTTTCTTCAACAATTGCCAGGAGGAGGCAACGGCAATACACTGTTTTCGAGGAAAGCTGGATTGAAGTGCCATGCTTAGGAAATCCCCGCGGATGTCAGTTTCATTGCGTTTGTGGCCTTTGGAATAAGCCAATAACACTTCCAAAATGGAAGGAAAGGAAGTTACTTTTAGTGATCTCACAGTTGACGCCGGTTTATTAGACGTTACATGCTCTGGACTTCTGACCAGTCCGGATGGGTCACCGAAGAAGGGAAGTCACAACTTCTCTATCTGTTCCTGTGCTGGAGACACGCATGAAGACGCGCCGGACGCTGTCGACGACGCAAAGCAGCAGGTTGAGCATAGCATTGAAGCCAGTAGAGCTGCTGATGATGACCCCCCTTCCCAAGAGGAACACGGGAACCATAATGTGATCATCAGAGAAGTTGATGAGGGAGAAAATAAGGTTTTAAGTACAAATAATGTAGAAGGAAACGTCATTAGCCCAATAATCACCACTGAAAATAAGAAAAATCGAATGCCTTTGTTAAATGAGACCTCCTTCGACTATTCGAAATTTCTGGATGATTTCACGTATAGTTCCTCGCTGCGTCTGGGTTTTACTAACACAACACACTACTACAACTTGAGCGCAGGAAGCATTCAAGTGTTTTCTGATGATGAAGACGATGCGATTAGCGAAATTGAAAACTTGGAGGTTAATGGGCCACCTTCTGTAGGTTCTCAAGGAGACGCTTGCAACGGACCTTTATCGGATGTTGTTGACATCAACGCCGCGATTGGCAATGTCAGTTTTTGTAAGAAAAGCAATGTGTTAAAGGAACGGAACCAGATAAACGAGTTCTTAAGCAAAACTGGAGATATAGAAGCAGAAAAATTCCATGAAGTGGTATGTACTAAATTATAATTTCATAAGCTTGGATTCGGATACTAGTTCTAATCACGTCCAGTAAAAGTTGATATTGTTGTTCATCGGTAGGTTGAAACTTATCGAGATAAATTGTGTAACGGGGATGCAGTATTGGCAGAGATGGCAAAGACACTGCAATGCACATTAGAGGAAAATGAAAATCTGCAATTTCAGGTGCAGGCATTAATGTCACAAGTAAGCCGAGAATCTTGTACATGTACTACAGTTTGGTGTGACTGTCTGACGACTTTGATGTTCGTGACGTAGGCATTTAAGATTGCTTTTCCGGGATATTATCAGCTTGCTACTCTGTCTTGCTTTGGGTTTTAGTCACCCTATTGTGGACTTGTTTCCTATATGTTCTCGAGTATTTGACAGTAGGTAGTGGTTTTGTGGTTTACAAGTTAATTCATTTTGCCACATGTAGAGTTTTGGGGCGGTTTGCTTTTGTTGATTGATAATGTTTTGTAACAATCAGTGTTTACTTTTACTGTCATTAATAAGCATGTCAATGTTTAGATGCGTAATTTTGTTGAATGATCCACAAATGTTCGTGTAGAACGTAGATAACTCAAACATTTCCATATTTTCAGCTGGAAGAATCGCAGCAGCAATTACAAAAACTAAATGGAAGTGACAGGGCTTTAATACAGGGAGCATCTGCCGAAACGCCAGAACCAGATACTGTAAGTAGCCAATCAGAAGCTAACAGTGAAGTGGAAGACTTAAGGTTGCAGGTATGAAATTCCCGCAGTTGACTAATCTTACCAGAAAATGAGTTTTATTTGTTACGCCACTTCTCGAGAAAGCTAATTATGTGAGTAATTTCACGTTTCGACTGTCCGAAGGTGCAAAACTTAGAAAAGAAATTGGAGGCAGATCGTAAATACTTAGAAATTCAAACAGCCGAAAGGGAGTTGGAGAGGGATGATTACCAGAAGACCATATCAAACTTGACGAGCAAATTTGAAGATGCCAAACGGGACAAGTTTCACTTGGAAAATGTTATTTCGAACCAAAAGGCTGAATTAGAAGATTATGATTTACGTTTAAAAGAGGAAACAGATGCTCAAACGGAAGCCATGATTCGAAAGGAAAAGGCGGAGGAAGAACTCCGTGCTGCTGTCGACAAGGTATTCCCTTCATGGTCCCCTGTTTATGTTAACTGAATTTCCGATTATTTCGGAAGGTGAAGATAACTAATGCTCCTGCCTTTCAGGTAATGGAATTACGGGATATTATTCGAGACTTAGAGTCCCGATTAGATGCGACCAGTATTCTTGCCACCGAACTTAGAGATGAGAAGCTTATTCTTCAAGAAGAAGTAAATAGACTCGAGGAAGAGAAAGCCAAGCGTGCAGATATCACAGATATCTCAGAAGATTGCTGCCATCAATGCACAGACCTGGTTGATGAGCTACCAACTCAGGTAATGCTAAGCAGTGGTATTGTGAATTAGATAGTATTTTCTATAAAAGTTGTAGTACAACAGTGGCAACGAAATATGAAAAACCCCAGGTTCAAGAGCTATACAACAAGATCGAAAGGAAAGTCAATGATATGGAGGTGTGCCAATCTTTAACTCGTCCTAATAGCTCATGTTCTAATGGAGTTTCAAACGAAGATGTCTCAGTGGCGTAAGTAAATATAGGAAATACATATTCTAATATATTTTAATGGTGAAAGTTAAAAAGTTACTGAATTCTATTGTATAGTCATGACGTTTGCTGTATGACGGTGGGAGAAACTAGAGATGTGGCAGCTCAAGTGGCTGGAGGAATTCAGAAGCTGGGTAACATGTTTGAAACATTAATTCGATACGAGGAAATCATGCTCAAAAAGCTTCGAGATACCGAACTCTTACTATCTAATTCAAGAAAAGACAGAGAGGTACGTGTCCTGTTTGTGTTAATTGTAATTTCGTTGTCATTCATGCTCAGTATATCAGAGTTGATGATATAGCAATCAATATATTTGTCTAGGAACTTGAAGCCCACAAAGAGGCTCTCCAGGACAAAATTAAATCACTAACTACCGTTATATCTGATCTTGAAAGTGCCTTGGATAAATATCGGTTTGAGTCAATACCTAGCTCTGGTACCTTAAGTGGACTTCGCGCCCGCGTATCAAGTCTTACGGGAGATAAAGAAGAGCTGGAAGGAAAGCTTCAGCTGCGAGAGCTGGAGGTACGACTAGTATTAGTAGAATCTTGCTGATTCTATTGTTGTTTTCTAAGGTGGAATTTTATTTTTACATTGTGGAATTTTAGATGAAGGACCTGAAAGACAAGTTGGCTGAAAAAGAAGCTCTTTTGAGAAGAACGTTACACAATATTCCAGACGTGCCTCAGAATTTTGTGCAAAAGTTTAACACCGCCGTTCAAACAGATATGCACCCAGATGTTAGAGTTGTCACGATTACTGCCGGCTGTCAAACAGAGAAGCACGACCAGAAAGATTTTGTTATACCCAAGACTCCTGCGACGAAGGTCATCAGCAGTAGTGTTCAAACCGTGCTGTCTGCCGTGAAAGGTGGGGAGGCCTTAGAACTATCTTACATACATGGTACGGTACCAGTTACGCATTCTACACCAAATGAAGGAAGTACTAACAAAGCCTCTGCAAGAACTGATCGAGGCGGTGGCGGTTCCTGGAATGGCGAACCATCGGATCGCACCTGGAAACAGGATGTCGATAGGACGCCTGAAATGCTTCGCGAACCTGCAGATAGCCGTTTTAATAATTCTTTTATGTCCGACCGATTCCCTCTATACTCGAACAAGCAAGGACCAGCCACTTTACCGCCGGCACGAATGCAGGTACAGTAATACTATACTTGTTCCCATGGCAAAATTTATAGCGCCGTTTAATTAATTTGGTTGGTGCTGAGCTGAGCGGGAGGTATGCGTAGCTGTGAACCTCTACAAGCATGATCTACTTTAAATTTGGTTACACCTAGTTAAGTTATATGTAATTTTCAATGATGAATCCTGGAAATATACCATTCGGAGATAGGCTTAAGGTTAGGTAGCTAATCCCGATATTCCAATCTTGGAATATCACTGGCCTGTTGGTTTCTATTAGACGGTCTTCTAGTCAGTCAGTTTTGAAATCTATGTCATCATTGAAGAAACTAATAATTAACAGGTGTCTTGAGTTATGTCACCTCTTTTGCTATGGCCAGCGATAATTGTGAATGCAAATATGTAGACGAATACATCAGATCGGCAGCAAGATTTCATTCAAGCGCCTCTGTTGACGATTTACAATTTCACATACGTACTAAATCCAGTGAAAATCAGTTAACCAGAGGAATCTGCACTCCGCGACCTGCGTGTACTCCACGAACTGTTCGAGGATTGTTCTCCACTGTCCCATTTTGCCCTGCTTACAGAAACGTTTTCAGCCCAATTACCTTGTACAACCAATGTACTAATGTTATAAAAGTTAACCCAAAAGTTAAAGGAGGAAAAACGATCTGCAATACTAGGCTTCATGGGATTGACTCGATCGCCGACTTGCGATCATGGAGTCCTGGAGCTATCGACAGATTTAAATATTTCCATGAACAAATGTTATGTGGAGAGGAAGTACGCGCTTGAGCCATGTTTTACTTTCTGCACAAATGGTACCCATTATAATCCTTTTATCATTGTTATGTCTATAA
Organism: Sminthurides bifidus; assembly: GCA_009872375.1. Taxonomy (NCBI): domain Eukaryota; kingdom Metazoa; phylum Arthropoda; class Collembola; order Symphypleona; family Sminthurididae; genus Sminthurides; species Sminthurides bifidus. The sequence continues at coordinate 9,839 of VRMD01001711.1, read as the reverse complement.
TCAGCAGGAGGTCCCAACTGTCGGAAGGCTGGATGGGGATATTAATAGAGGTATGCGACATCAATTTATTTACGTGTTTACTGTCTTGTACACCAAGTGACCGAGTAGCTAAATTAGGCAATAATTAGCAAATGTAAATAATTTCAACATTTATACATGATTTAATTTCAGGCTCAGATGCTGCACACAAGTGATACCCAAACTCCCCCTCTCGGGATCGCCAATTTGGTGAATGCATTAGATGAAGAGGAAAAAAGGCAATTGATCCAAGCGCTAGTAAGTTGAGATGCAAGCTAATGGATGTAAAATTCACAATTTTTGCTTCATTTGCATTCGTATTTTTCGGCAGAGCCAAACCGGTCTACGATCTGACCTTGATTCTCAGCTGTCGACAGCTACCCAAGGGGGAAAAGCTGCTTTGGCAAGTTCCAGTGAAGGACAAAAAAGTGAACCGGCTAAGACAGCTGCTGCTGAAACTTCCTCTGAACAGAAGCGGACTGCGGAAAATAGGACAAGTGAAGAAAACGTAAGTTCCTAGTTTTATGACATTTACAAGAGTATTGATCTAGGGACTAATCATCGCTTGGCTTTGACAATGTGTGAGGTTACAAGTAACCAAATAACAATATTTAGATAGGTAAAAATTCAGGAAACCATGCTACTAGTGATCAAAATGGGCGAGCAGCGCGTGCTTCGCATACTCACACAAATCCATTGCGTTCAAGTTCGCATCACCTCGATGATGAAGAGCCAGATAGTACAACTTCTGTTAACAGTCGATCACCAGGAAAGCACGCGTTACCCATTGACGGTATTGAGCTAGGCAGGACTGGAAACGCACAATTAGGTAACGGAATTAGTGCAGCAGAGGATGTTGCTAGAAGTCCAGAACATTTCAGACAGGTTCAAAGCACAGCAAATACAGATATGCCACAAAATGAGGGCAGTATATCCCAGAATCTTGACGGGACCAGGGATTACTACAATCAGAATCGAAACGTCGCCGGTACGCCCTTGTACTTTAGGAGTAAGTCAAGTTTTTCAGGAATATCACAGGAAATATGAAACTGACCGCTCAGTTTCAGGTTTGGCAGAGCCTACTCTAGGACGGGGTTCGTCATGGATTGGAGGCTCATCTAACTGGAGCTCAAGTAGAACCCGAGAGAACATTGATGATAGCGAGCGCCAGAACTTTGAAATTTCTGTATCTCAAGAGTTCGCAAGAGATACTGCTAATCAGTCCAGTTTCGTTAATTCAGACACCTCTCAAGAGTCTGCTACGCGAGATGGTCAGCAGGAAGGGGTGGCCAAAAATTCCAGTTTTGATTCCTGGGATTCACAGGATAGCATAACCATAGAAAATGTAGAAGAGCTAGCTTGTATCGACGTAGAGTTTACTAATGGCGAACCTTGTGACGGAGCTGAAGAAATCTGCATGAATTCATTGGACATTGAAGAAATCAGAAGGGCATTGAACGATTGTGAGGGAGATTGTGCGATTGAATTTGAAGCAACATGCGAATTCCAGGTTGCCAGTCCTCCTTGCGATACTGAAAGCCAAGTGGACACTCATGCGGCTCGTCAAAAGACTTCAGGAGTTGAAGCTGCCCAAGTGGTTCAACCAAATACATCAGGACATCAGAGTGGACCGTCGATTCCTTCTCCGCCTCCTGATGCGCAACTCTACGATTGGCAACGTATGGAGCGGACAAAGGAAGGCCGAATAAATGAGGCAGACTGCAGAATTGAACTGGAAACGCTGAAGACGCGAATGGCCCTGATTCAGAAAGCGTTTGAGTCTGAGAAAAAGTCAAACGAGACAATGAAAGAACAGCTTTTAGCTCTGGAGTCCGTGCAGCGAGATCATCTGAAGCTTCAGAGTTTACTCTGTCATGAGCAGGGTCGTAATTCGGAACTCTCAGCACAGCTGGAACAACAGTGCACCCTTATTCGTAATTTGCAAATGAAATTCCAAGAACCGGAGACCAGAGAAGTTCAAATGTCCAGTAAAGGAGTTGGAGACCAACGACCTCATGTTGAAACTTTGGATTCCTGCGTGGGAGGCACGGCTGCATTGGTAGCTCAAAATTATGAGTTAATGAAAGAAATGCGGCGACTACAAGATGCGGTAACCTCATTATCAGATTACGTTGGCATCAAAATATGCCTTGTAGACTTTGCAATTTTAGCTCGAGCTTAGAAAGTAAAAAATCAATGCTTGCACGATGCATGCTTGAGAAAGATTCTTTTATATTCTCTGCAGCAGAGCGTTTCTTATTTCCTATTTTCTATCAAAGGCCGCCGTATCTTGAGAAGTTGTCGCTGTATTGTTGTTTCAGTTTTCATGATTAACCCCAGTCATTAATTATTAAGTCCAGTTGAATCATTTATGCCGTCACTTGACTGTATCGATTTGTGCTTGCTGAATTTGTAGAGTAGTACTGATGGGGCACGTTTAGCATTCAATCATTTACAAGGGGTAAGATTCGTCGTACGGCGGTTTTACTTTTAGCATTGCAGCACTTTGATTTTTGTTTGTAGCAATTGGTGGTACGGGCTTTGATAAATTTTTCATGCGCTGAATGCTGAATGACGAGCTTATCCTTCTTACTTTTGTTTACTATTACAGCTGCAACGGGCGGAGCTTAACTGTAATCCACAGGTAAGCATCACATGCTAATCCAATCGTACATTGCAAATTAAGCGCGCATTTTAATGGAAGTCCGCCCATAGTTAGCCCATTAGCCCATGGTATATCCAGTCATTTAACTGCGTAGTCTTTAACCGCATATTATATTGAGTTTCGAAGCTAACGGCACGTTGGAAACCTACTCTGATGTTTTTAGGGCAGCATAAACTCGGAGCATATTGCTTCCAGGACATGCCGTAAGTCAGAATAGCAGGTCATTTTGTTTAAACAATAGTGCTTCAGAAGTGAAACTGATGTATTATATATATGTTGGGGTAGCACCTTCTAGAGGTGGTGACGGACAACAAGTTGTAACTCCCCACAATGAGAATTACCTCTGCAGGCCTTGTCACAATAATTGCCATTGTATCGGTGAAACCAGTAGCACATCTGAACTATACGTCAGCCTTACTCTCACAGCAGATGCTGAAATTAACCAAGTGGAGTTCCAGAGCTTAGGAGTTGAATTTTTTGATGAAGATTTTTTTCCACAACCGTGCAACAGACATACTAATGTCCGATCTACCCAGCCCCAAACGGATCGAACCAATGACAGAAGTAATATTTCACCTGGTCCTGCAGTTACGAGGCCTGGCACCGCGTATTCTCAGAATCAGAATCAATTTCGAGGCAGGCGATCCTCGTCATCTGAGGGAATAAACCCCGATTCCCTGTACAGATTGCCAGTGAGATTTTCCTCAACTGACGACGAGGATTATGATCTCATTTCGGGCTTGGTAATGGTAAATTCTACCGATGACCGTTTCCAAGGTGGATACCCTCAGCCTAACGCCCAGCCCAGTCCCAATGCTCCAAATTCAGCACCCGGAGAGTCTGTTGCAAATGATCATTGTTGTGAAGCATGCGGATCATACAAGTTTAGTTACAACGGTTAGAGGAGAATCCACAAATATAATTTACTAACTGATTACTTATTCTTCGGAAGATCTCCAGAGCTGCTGATAGCCAAAAATTGACTGTCATTATTTTGTAGGTCGTTTCACAAGTCCTTAAAGACGGGTGAAAAGAGCAAAATTTGACTGCACTCACTTATTTGGTGAGAAAATGAGATGAGATCCGTGGAAGATAATGTCGAAATTAATGAATAGAATCTAGTAGTTAGTCTTCGTATCAAGTCATTGAATGTTGAGCTCCCATGAATTAAATGATCACGATCAAGTTATTTTTCGTAGTGTATAGACAGGTTTTCATAAAAAAAAAGGACCGGAATAACAGCTGAGCTGCAGCAAACGCTGCAAACGACTGACTCTGTTGCCTAGCTATAAAGAATTTATAACCTTAACTCAGCAGTTTTTTTTGAGTTTTTGTCATACCTTGAGCTTGCGCTACGGGATGTAACTTAGCAATATGAAGGCCGGACAGAAAATCTTGGTGAAGGCAACTGGACTCTGGCAACTATGTTATGCGACGTTCATTAATATGCGCGCTATATCCCTTATCCAGGGTGAATGTGCTTAACATTTGTTGAAATTGTTTCAGATGATTAAAGCAAGTAGTCAACGTTGGTTTGACCTATATGTTCGAGCCAAAAGCTATCGGAAAGCCCTAGCGTGGCAAAAGAAATATTTAGGATTGGTAATCCAAGGTTACAAGGAACTTTTAGCGCATACTGCCGGAGCTTTCGAGCATCCAGACCTGTTGCAGCGGGAGATTCCTTTGACTCCAAGCTCTGTTGGCTTATGCAATACGAAGCAGGGGAAAACTAGATTCAGGTATGTTGTAACCTAATGAAACTAGTCTAAATGACGGTACAAAAACAATAGAGTATTTCTCAATGCATAAAAATATGTTGCAGAATCCTAGGGAAAGTTGTTCTTGCTTCCATTCGGATGAAATTTATGGTGAATAGATGGGCGACGAAGGGTCTCCCAAGATCAGCCCCTCATATCAGCTGCAGGCCTTGGCTTCGATCCGAATCTTCCCGTTATGGATCGGTCTCATCAAACTCAGACACAGAAAGCGTTGACAGCGATACACAGCATAAACGCTGTGTGAAGTTTACAACGTCTCCGCCAACCAAAGATACAGCGCATAGGTCAAGTCGGTCAGCCCCACAGAGGGCATTCAAACCTTTGGAATTTAAGGTATTTATAACTTTCAACTGAGATAGCACAATAATTTTCGCTTGCAAAGTCGCAAGTTACATATTACGTGATTTTTGCATTTCAGAATTCTTCTACTGCGCCTCAACGCAGCAAAGCACCTGCCCCACTTCAAGGCAGTGCTTTCAAAAAGCCTGAACCTCGAAGACCTTCGTTACAAAGTCCCTGTCAAGATAACCAGAGGAATATTCCCGGAGAATCGCTTTCGGAATACTTTGAAAGGTTTCAAAGCTTACAAAATGATATTGGTACCACTTTACTCAGGGAAACGAGGGTTGTAATGACGAAACCACCTGCATCGAAGCAACCCAAACCATAAAACTCATTAGTCTCTCTAGTTTTCAAGGTTGAGTTCATATTCTTTTAAACGGAATTTTATCATTTGTGGTATTCATTCCACATTTTAATCAGCAAACTACAAGTTTGTCTTTAGTTCTCTATTGTAGCATTTTAAATAATGCGAGTCTCAGTTCCAGAGCTCATGCAAGTGCCATTACGGTGCGTTGTGATTGGCTGCATCTGCAGTAAATATCACACACGTGGGCTATATTAGACTATATTTATGTTTACATAATGGAAGACTTGACTATTAATTGTAAGGTTAACCACGATTAACTTATTCTAGTTAGACATACCAGATAATCGTGTAAACGCACAAACTCAAGTGTCTTCAAAGTTGCACTGCCTTATGACGTATACTGAAATTACCGTGGCCAGTATCTTTAACGTAATGGAGTTAAGCGGATTGTCTTTTAAGGTGTCACCTTCTTATTAACCATAGATCCCTGTTTCCCTTTTGTACAAGAGGTGTTTTATCAACTGAGACAGAATGAATGCTTACCAAGTGTTAAATTGTGTACAAAGATGACTTGATTTTATTCTATACTACGTGATTAAATACAATTTTAACTTCGTAATGTTCTTCAACAGTTCGTATAACTATACATTCATATTACCATCTTCAATATCTTTACCTTATCTTATATATTGAACTACCAACGAATATGACGTACTTACACTTGAATTTCCCCAGATTTTGTACTGGTTTCTTGATAGAGGATTGTAACATCTATCGCCCTGATTTCCTTCAGTGGAGTCGATGTCAGGGTGCCGCTAACTGATTTTCGTACCCTCGTTGCCCGAATGCGGTCTAAGTTTTCTTGATCGTTCTCACTTTGATTAGTTCTCCGATCACAAATCCTAGGTTTCCTCCCAGATGAAGCGATGGTGTACTTGGATTGCACAGTGGGTTCACATATAACAGTTTGATCCAGGCTGCGGTTGTGTGCAACGAGCGTTGTGTCGCTTTCACTGCTACCGCTAGATCTGTCATGATCGCTTAATGATTTGCTCAAATCATGCTGGCGTACTTCTTTTTCCGTGATCTCATCCTCGTCGAATAAGTCAGATTCGTTGAACTCCATTGCAGCATCGTTGAAAGCATCTCCTAGGAAAATACACGTGATATCCAAGTCGTCGTATGAGTCGCTGCTACTATCAAAATCATCCACTTCGTCCTGAGCAAAGGACGGGTATTCTTCACAAATGGTAATATCTCCAAAGTCATCCGTGTCCATGTCCCAATGTGTTTTGTCCTATCGCTGTAAATCACAGCTTCAGTCAGAGGCTCTTGACAGCGCATTGATTAACGCTTCAGTTTTACAACACAAATATAAAACGTTTACTCGTTCACAGCCTCCCAAAATTAACTTGTATTACCTGGGCGCGTGATCCGGTTGCCTGAAACAGAAGATAGAAATCGTAAGTGGATCTTCGATTCATCAGTTTCATTCCATCTGTTATTAACGCCGTGCAGTACGGAATTTTAATTTTAAACAATTTATATGAATAATCGTTAGTTCGCGCCGCATAAGTTTCTCTAACAGCAGACAATTTCGAAGGGTGTGCAGTGAAAACGTTACACACCTTCTCCCTGGCAACAGGCCCAGTCCGATAGGTACGACAGGTCCTTGTGGAGGAACAAAGACAAGTTTTGATGTTCAGAACGTAAAGAAAATGCTGCTATTCAGGCCCATGACTTGGACAGGTCAAGTACCAGAGGGTGTTCTCCACCTGCAGGCCAATTGCTTCTGCATTTCGTCCTTAAGCAAATAGTTAATGTGTGAGTTGACACATTTCTTGATTTCATTTCCTTGAATATGCAATGCAATGGAAGTTATTATGGCTTGCAAATGTTTTAATATCATCTGAAATCTAAGCAATGGATTTGCTCGTAAAGTAAGCTGTGCGAAGTTAGTCAGGTTAGGGGCGACTTGCAACAGAAAAAGTAAGTAGAAGAATTGAGTTTGAAAACTGTATTACTGCAAATATTCTTGAACCCATGCAATAGTAAAGGTGTCCAAGCCTGTCACTACCGCTCCATAGTATACGCCTAGCGCTTTCGTGCATGTCTGCTAATCTGCTACTACTGAAAGAAGTTTAGTTGCGGTCAGCTAATGACCACACGAAGTTGATTGAAAGAGTTCTGAAGTCATATACAGTACATTTACCAGCCAAGGGTGANCTGCTAATCTGCTACTACTGAAAGAAGTTTAGTTGCGGTCAGCTAATGACCACACGAAGTTGATTGAAAGAGTTCTGAAGTCATATACAGTACATTTACCAGCCAAGGGTGAAAAAATTATCCTGAAACATACAAGAGAGACTCAACTTAATTCGTAACTTCATGTAGTGCCGTAATACTGTTCTGCTTCCATTAGCGTGTAATGACCGCCGTGTTGAAGGAAAGACCGTGTGTACAGAGCTGATACAGATTAATAGAATTTGTGTGTAAGTCGTGAATCTGTTGTGACTGTGATTTGTCATGCGAGTCGGCAGGACAGTACTGGGAGTTCGTCAGTGTCAGAAAACATTAGCTTTTTACCATGCATATTCAAAGGTTGTGTAGCCGTTCTGTAATCTTTGGCAGGAATATTACGCCGCAACATCAGATGACAGAAAGGGAGTTGAGTGTTCGAGGCTTCAGTAATGCTTTACAGCTGCTCTGAAAAATATTCACCTAGGAGCGCAGCTCCTTCCAAGTAACAGTTACACTAACGCGACTAGACAAGAAACCTGATTTCGGTTGCAGAAAATACATTGAAGCACAGTTTTAGAGGGCAATGTTTTAGTTAAAGTTCCTTGCAAATTGCATGTACTAATACCTCTAAACTGGATAAGGTTTTGGCGACGCGACGCGACGCGACGCGACTGTAAAATGACGAATAATCAGAAATCAGTTTATTGGTCATTGTGCTTGTGCCTTCTCAGCTTATGTGGTGTGACTTGCAACGGTTCTGCTATTCAAAAATCAAACCGCTCTTTCATAATCGACTATGACGGTAACACGTTTCTGAAGGATGGAGAGCCTTTCCGTTACATTTCGGGCTCAATACACTATTTTCGATTGGTTGAGGAGCGCTGGGATGATGTTTTGAGAAAGGCTTATTTAGCCGGACTGAATACGGTACAAACGTAAGCATGAGAAAGTTGTTGAGAGACGCTGATCGCTGCCAATATGGCTGCCGGTTGACAGTTGGTCGAACGTTGAACCTTTGGCGAAGGAGAGTGGTGTGCTAACAGGTGAAATGAAATCGTTTTCATTCAAGGTACTTGGAATGGTCTTCCCATCAGCCTACCCCATCAACAGACTACCTTGACTTTGAAGGCAACCTCAATGTGTTCAAGTTCCTTGACCTCGCCCAAAAGAACGGACTGAACGTGATCCTAAGGCCTGGACCTTTTATAGATGCTGAGCGTGACATGGTGAGTTGAATTAATTGGATGACCTTCAAACTGCGAATCGGCTTCTTGTAAATCAAGAACCATTTTGGTTCAACTAATTTGCTTGTTTTACAGGGAGGTTTACCGCCGTGGCTACTGTGGCAAAAACCACGGATGAAGCTCCGGACGGCTGACCTGGGTATGAGGAAGGATTGAGTGTTGAAATTGTACTAGGAAATACAATTAGGTAAACAATTTCAGTGAATAGAATTGATAACACCTGATTGTTAACTTTGTATAATTTGCAGACTATGTGTACCACGTAGCCCGGTGGTTCGACAAAATCCTCCCACGTCTGAAGCCGTACTTGTACATTAACGGCGGCCCTATCATCATGGTTCAAGTTGAGAACGAATATGGAAGTTACTATGCGTGTGATAGTAACTACACCTCATTTCTCAAGGACCTCATTCAGTTTCATTTGGGCGAGGACGTGGTCTTGTTCACGACGGATGGAAGTGGTGCAGGTTATTTGAAATGCGGCACGGTGGATGGCGCCTACCCTACAGTGGACTTTGGCCCGGGTAAGAAACGTAGAAGAGTGAGTTGAAGAAACTGCATGAAGTTATAATGCCATTCTGGCTAATGTCATGGTCGAAAGAACCGGTCAAATTGACAACTCAAGTGCAAAAGATTCTAAACGGATTCATGGAGTAGAATGTGTCACCTTTGCGATAAAATTTAAACAATAGCTTGTTTTTTTCAGCCTCAATGACATCCATTATAGCCAACTTTGGCATCCAGAAGCAGTTTGCCTCCAAGGGCCCATCCGTAAACTCTGAATTCTATCCGGGGTGGCTGGACCATTGGCGGTATCCCCATAGCGTTACTAGTGTCAGGGCGGTGGCTAATAGCCTTGAGTCTATGCTGCAACTGAACGCTAGTGTGAACATCTACATGTTTTATGGCGGAACATCATTCGGCTTTGGCGCAGGGTCTAATCAAGACAGCAATTCTTTTAGCCCGTGCCCAACTTCTTATGACTATGACGCTCCTTTGACAGAAGCAGGTGACCCGACTGAGAAATACTTTGCTATCAAAAATGTGATTTCTAAGGTACTGCCACCGCATTTTTGTTCATACTAAATCACAGTTTGATCTAACGGTTGCGTTCATTTAACTGTGAAAAGGCGGTATGATTAACTTGATCTGAACTGATCTTCCCAGTTTACCCGTGTACCGTCTGAAAACCCTGAAAGTCGAGCTAAAATGGCGGGTGGACCAATTAAATTGGAGGCATTTGC
>VRMD01001710.1:0-15724 GCA_009872375.1 Sminthurides bifidus | reverse complement strand
ATAAGCCCTGTCCCCATGGCTTTCATGTTAGCCGAAGCCTGTTAAGTGTGGACCATGTTTGTACAAGTGGTGAAAGTTTCCGTCTGTACTCGCCTTCTCTCCTGCTAATTGCTTTGCACTACACCAAGCATTTAACCGTACTTCCAGCTTCCTGCCTGGCTCAACATCTAAGGACATTCATTACACCTTAAGGCTGGGCGGAGACAAAGTACTCAGAGACAGAATGCCGCCTACGGTATTCCCAAAATGCTATTCTGCAACTGAAGTTGGCATTCATTCACCATCTAGTGGATCCTCTTACAGCTGTTGCGAAGAAACGGAATTGGTGAAAGTTTAGCTTCTTGAATGATGCATACCCCGTCTGGATTCCATTCTCACCGAATTCAGTATCACGTAATGAAATGCCAATAAGCTTAGTATTCCAAGAAGGAAATGCATAAGCTCGTGCATACTCCAAGGTGAAATCCTTCAAGAGGTATTGAGTCCGTGCATACTCGAGAAAAAATACCGGGAATCCTTTCTTAACAGCATGACGTAATCGACAGCCCTCCTTCAGGAGGATTAGGTGTAAACTGATGTAAGATGTTAGGTGTAGCAACCGTCGAGAGTGCTGAAGAAGAGTTCCATCAGCTAAAACCCAGGAGAATTGCAACTAGTTTTACCGCTGAGTTTGCAAGAAGTCAGGGATTCTATCGTAGAGCTTCCTTCTCTTCTTAAATATTTTCTTGCTGGGAATGTTATCTTGGATAAATTCCGCTCCTGAGTCAGGCAACAGTATCACCCATGCGAAATTGCTGTGAGACTTTAAAAAACACTTTTTGGCGCATGTGTTTGCCCAGCTTTCATTCATGACACAAGTGGCGAAAGGAAGGAAGCATATTGACAAAGTGCAACTCTCAGCAGAATTCAAAAGCGGCATTAGTTCTCAAGCTGTCGTCAACTTTCATTCCGAAAGCAAAAGGACAAACAAGGGTGTGGAGGCAGGGGAATTTCCAAAGAGCGGATTCACGGGTTGGCAGGCACAACTTCTCAGGTTTAGTGTAATACGCCAACTCACTAAAATTCATCCAACTTCTCATCATCACAGGGAAATGGCTTTGGCGAAGTGGATTTCCGAATTATTATTAAGTGGTGATGATATGTTTGTGCAAATGAACAAGCTCTCAAGCAGCTTAGCTGCCAGCCGGTGTTTGTGCAGCTCTTTCCTCATCTCTCTTCCAATTTGTAAACAAGAGGTACTGCACTCTGCCAGTTCCGAATCTTCCGAACCTACCGGCCCATACGTACTTGAGCATGAAACTGAAGCTCTAAGGATCGTGTGGCGCCCAGCCAGGTTCCACTTTATCTTCTCTCCGTGCCTCCAGATTTTCGCCATATCAGTGAACATTTGTTATTTACGAAAGAGTAGTAACGTACAGCAGAAATACTGTTAGGCTTGAGGCCTGCGCTGGATCTGAACTAGGGGTCGTATCGATAGAAACGGGGCAGATATGAGGCAGGGTTACTTATGAATATGGCGGGAATAAAATATGCTGTCATGAATTTTCATACGGTGCATTAACAGTCCCCAGTGTACGAACATAAAGCGTGTTTTCTTTCCTGAAGCGTCGCGCCTTCTTTCTTCCTCCCTTCTTTGAAAAGGAGAAAGCCATGATAGAAAAACTCGTCGCTTACAGGCTTTCCATATTTCTGTAGACATTGAGTGAAGTAAAAGACAATATTAGCCAGCACTCCTTCCTCCTTTGTGTAGATCGAGCTCAGGGTTACTTATGAATATGGCGGGAATAAAATATGCTGTCATGAATTTTCATACGGTGCATTAACAGTCCCCAGTGTACGAACATAAAGTGTGTTTTCTTTCTGAAGCGTCGTGCCTTCTTTCTTCCTCCCTTCTTTGAAAAGGAGAAAGCCATGATTGAAAAACTCGTCGCTTACAGGCTTTCCATATTTCTGTAGACATTGAGTGAAGTAAAAGACAATATTAGCCAGCACTCCTTCCTCCTTTGTGTAGATCGAGCATGTTTGACTTGTTTAAGACCCGGAGATTGGAGACAAGGTAGTGGGAGCAAGAAGTTTTTTCACTAATAAAACAAATCATTCCAAGCACTACAAACCATCCAAATGTCAGCTCGGAAATTGGGAAACAGCTAAGGCTGACGTAAGCGTTAGGTAATATAAAGCCGATGGCTTATTCAAATCACCCCTTCTGTACGACAGCAGCATGGCATATTTTTGTGCTCAGGTCATTTGTGGGCCTTAAAAAAACTTTGGGTTCAGTCAGTCTGGTACCAAGTCCCGTGTTCAGGCTTGGACTGAATGAATACTTCAAGCTGTGTATGGGGCAGGGATGAAATCATGCTAGAGGTGCGTCATTCCAGTGACGAGCTCTCGCAACAGGGTAAACAAAGCCATCGAGGTTTAAATATAGCACCTAAGTCCTAAAAGAAAGGAAATGGAAAAAGATTTGAGAAAATTCCTCTGCAAATAACGAGCTGTGATGCAAAGAAGACAGAGGAGGGAAAAGGCAGGAGGAAGAGGTACATCACATCGCTGGCGTATACACGAAACATACAGTGTGAAAGAAAAGTACACGGCACACGGTGCTTGAAAGACGAGGCTGGTGCTGAAAGCGAAATAAGACGTCGTTATATGAGGTGTGGTAGAGGCTGGGAGTTGGTGAAAGTTTGCTCAGGACTACGGTTCAATGGTTGGAAGGAGAGAGCATCGGCGTTTGATATCAAAGAGCCAAAGACTTCAGTTATGTTTATGATGAGCGGGATATGAAAGTTGTGTAAGTAGGCTGGGGCGGCAGGCATGCTAAGAGGAAAGTGTAGTTAAGTCTTGCTCGGAGGAAATATTCAGAGCAATCAGTTCACTTTCCCCGAGTCTATTAAAGTAACAAACGAGTTGCCATTGCCGTAATGGAGAAATCATTTTCCAATCTCATATAACAAAGCCCTTTTTATCCGTCATGGGAGCGGGATACAGTATGTACGTTATGGAGAACCAATAGCAATTCACCAACTTTCAAAGCAGGACTATGCACCACTGGTTCAGTATTTCTTTCTGTCATCGCTCAACTCCATTCAACTCGGCAATTCCTCTCGCTCCTCCGCCGCCGACCTGAGATATCATCCTGTTTGGAAAACAGTGTATTCTTCAGGACAAAAGCTTTTTTCTCTCACAAGGATCTCAGTTTCAACACAAGATTTACTTATTTCCAACCAAAGGATCATGTCTGTACCTTCAATTCCCTCTCCGAGGAGAAAAGGATAGAGCCGGCCTTCAACCCGGGTTCGTTGCACAGATTTTTCTCCTAGGAAAAGATGCACGGAAAGACTGAAGAATTTTCTACTCATATGAGCTTTTTGTTCCTCACCGCCTTTACCTCCTGTGTGTGTACATGTCGCGAGGTTTTTAAATTCAAAGAAAGCCCTCCAGTGTTTTTCTAGCAGGTGTATAGGGAGGATGAGCTCTCTCCAGGGTAAACACTGCTGCTTTCTCCTCCGCGTGAGAGCCCAGAGAGAAAGTTTAGCCAGGCTTGGGAACTCGCGCCCCTTGTCAATCTTGATAGCTGTTGTTGTTGCAATTTAATTTTTTCCCCCGTTTGATCTCTTTATATGCTCCCAGCGTCCCAGCGTTCCTATAAATCTTAGCTGGGGGAGACGATTGCCTCCTCCTCTTTCTTTCTTATTAACGATGTGAGCCGGCCTTGAAAAATTGGCTGGGGTGGGGGGTGGGGGACAAAANCTCCCAGCGTCCCAGCGTTCCTATAAATCTTAGCTGGGGGAGACGATTGCCTCCTCCTCTTTCTTTCTTATTAACGATGTGAGCCGGCCTTGAAAAATTGGCTGGGGTGGGGGGTGGGGGACAAAACCACGGCTAAACTTTCCTGTTCCTTAGGCCGACACTGGTAAGATTTGAGCGGTGAACTACCATAGACTAACATCAGGCTTTTAAGATCTCCCGCGGCGAACAATGGTAAAAGTCTGTGTATACGTTGTATGTTCGTTACTTATGAACTTTTGATTTGAAAAATATTTAAAATGTTCAATTAATTTGCGACAAAAGTTACCCGTACCAAGTTTCCCGCTTTTGTTGCATGTCCTATAGTTCGCAGCAGGTCGTCCGAGTGCTTCAGAAGCTCCATTGTATGCATTCACTCCTTCAAGCTACATGAACAGATCTGTGCCTGAAGTTTAACGAGTTTCACAATTTCCAATTGGATGCACCCAGCTACATGTGCATACGTGGATGTTACCCAACTGTTCAAATTGGGTCAAAGGTCGAACACAGGCCAGGGCTCGGTGACCCGCGAACTTTGAATCGGCTAACCGCAATTCAGTCAGGTTGTTTGCCTATCTGCCACGCCACAATTCTTTCATTTATGCATTTGTTCATGAGCAATGCTGGAGTACAATGAGGTTCCCACGCCCTTTATTCATTCACCCCGAGTAAATAATGTGCTTTCATAACCGTGTAAGCGGAAAAGTTTAACGAACACCGCTGCGCTGTGGGCCTCATAAACTTAAGTTTGGTTCATGGTCATATGCTCGTGGGTCTAGGCTTATTCTGTACTGCGAAATTACTATTCACAGATACCAAGCCCTGTGTTCTTTTCAACTAGCCCAACTTCTCTTTCAATTATCGTCGTACATAAGGTCTACCGACAGGTTCGGGCTTTGCATCACTGCTGGTGAGTGAAAGTGCGCACGAGGCTCGGCTATTTGTTTATTTGTTAGTGAGTGCTGGAACTAATTTGGAAATTCAGGACGGCTGATAATTGGTTTGCCGGGGGGATTTGGTTTCATTTACTAATCGTTTTAATTCCCGGAACCTTTGAAGCACTGGCTGCAAATGCGTTGTGGTTTCGTCAGCAATCCAATTTCAAGTGGGGGCTGCGCCAAAGGCACAATTTCAGTAACGTAAATCGCTTTATCAGTATCACATGGCGTGTTCCACTACCAAAATGTATCATGCCTCCTCCGCACAACAAATATTATTTCACACTGTATACCCTCTCCCTTAATTCCAGTCCTGACTTGGGGCTTTAGGGCGTATGACCAAGGTGGTGGAATAAGCTCGGCTCTCGAATCTCCCGTTAGCGCTTTCACCTCCCTTTTGATGGGAGCTGAAGCCCATGGATTGCAATGGATGCTCTGTGGTAGGACTTTCTCCGACTTTTGCCGTTTTCTCTTCCTGTATCCCGTACTCCAGTCAGGGAACGTGTCTCCACCACATCCGTTCCTGGCCAAGTATTCAAGACATACTACGGCAGGGGAAGATACGTGCATTTCACCCCTGGTTTTAACACGACCTTGCCAAAATTATCCTATTGAATAGATGTCATTAAAATATCCATTTTAACCCAATATACCCGCCACCAAACATACTGCCTGTCACCTTCCTGTCACATCAGCATCGGGAAGATGGCTTCCGTAATTTGTATCCTGTTCCCCTTGCTAATTCCTCCATGACTCAAAACCCAGGCCTTGGCACCCCCCCGGCCTCCACATATCAGTGTCACCGCAACCCCTCCTTATTAAGCTGAAAGGGGGCAGGTGGAAACATATAGAACTTTCTCCTTACCAGCAGGCATGGGAGGCGGCAGCACAGGCCGTAATCGGGACGCAGACAGCTGTGACAAGTAAATCGGCAGCTGCTAAATTAACCATGAGATGATTTCGAATTGGCAAAGCTCTGGCTCTACTGCCAGAGCCGCAGAGGGCAGCCAGGAGCATGGCATTTCCCAACACTCCGACGGTGAACACTAGCGAGTAACCGGCCACGAGCAAAAACCAGAGGTGAGATCCCTCCACGAAGGCATCTTCCACGGATGATGACCATCCATCTGGAGAAATCCCGTGTCCGTGACCATGGCTGTTGGCAGTTGTGTCCGTGGGGCCATAGTCCCAGCCGGCGTTCAAAAGTCGTGCCTCCTGGTCCAAGGATGTGCCGTTTTTGCTCAGCGCGCTCAGGATCGGGGATGAGAACAGAACCGTTGAATTCCCGTTTTCCATCCCGAGGTAATTTAAAACTGGAGATTAGACACAGATCTCCGGCTCCGTCCCCTCTCCACCATGGAACCACAAGGAGCCTTGGTGTTAGAATTCGTTATGGAGGGATGAGGAAACGCTTCTCGTCCTTAACATGTTTCTAACGCCTGATTTGATCAACGTTGTTGTGAGGATGGAGGAAGGCTGAACTGCTGTAAGCGTAAACACATTGCCTTTACGGTTCCAATTTCGAGTCCATGTTCGTTAACTTCAAGGTCTGTCACCCTTTATCCGACACTTGGTACAAATGGTAAAAAAACGTTTGTTGTCCTTGGGTTCCTTGGAAGTGGTGGCATCCGACGTATATGTTTCCTTTTTTGTAAGTGGTTTCTATACGAAGGATGTCATCGCAACAGTTTCCAAGTTCACGAAACGGGAAACCAGGTGGATGTCTTCAGAGCCGGCCGTGCCATCCAACCCAGCTGTTTCCATGGTCATGAGTGGAGCAGCACTGCAAAGAAGTAAAAGGTGATTGTCAAACACTGAACCTGTACCCATCACTAGTCCCAACACCTTGTTAAGGTCCAGGAACATCGGGTGACTTGCACCAGATTGTTTACAATCAATCGCGTCACCATGGCAACAACAACTTCATATTGGACTATAGCCTGGAAAATATTTTTTCCATAACCTACAGTTCTTGAGCTACTTGCAGTAGTGGACTTTGAATTCTTTCCTGTTAACTTTGTTGAACTCTTTTATACTAGTACATGAAACTGGTCCACCGCCAGCTCATCTCCTTGCTCACATTTGTGATTTTCTCATTCCACAACGATAACATCAATGTTTGCAAAGCCCGACACATGTTTCATGTAGGCGGAAGACTCGAGTTGTGGGATTTCGTGAGCAATATCAGCATTGAGCAATGAGCACATAACGTGTACAGCCTCCATATGCATTTTATCCCTTTCGTAAAACGAGGCCGGGCTTGCGTTGTCGACGCTCTTTTACTACCCGGTATCACTTCCTTTGTTAAAAGCCCTGGTTCCTCTCGCTCATCCATTTGTTTTTGCAATATTTGCTTTCCCCGAAGAATCCGGACGGGAAGCGGTTCATTACAGCAATCATGGTTAAGCCCCCTTAAATCTCTGCGTTAGTGTCTTGGCTGTCAGCGGTTTTAAGTCTGGGCTTTGTGAAATCCTGGGTGCAAAAATAATGATGTAGTACGCTGTCTGTACGTAGTACGCTTCTTTTCTTTCAGCTCCTAAAGGTCTATGTGTGGCTGTGCGTGATACTCATTTTCTCAAGGGATAGTTTTGTACTTGAACGGACCTGAGGTTGTTCCAAGTCCTGTGGGAAATGTCCGAAGAGAGGAGAAGAAAGCCAGAGTGAAAGTCGCCTAGATCAAATAAGATGATGCCGAGAGCTGAGTTACCGCAGAATTGCGTGTAGTCAAATGACAGGAATTTTTTGCCACGCCATTATTCCTGCCTTCCCTTTACAATATTCGCCGTGTAATAAACTTTAATGTATTGCACATGTTTAATGGGCCGAACCCATCAAGTCTCATAGTCATCATTTTCGTGCTCGTGAGTCGTCTTCCCTGGCTTTCACCATTAAGTACTGAGAGTTGCGTGCATATCGTACAGTAACCTCGGCGTGACTGTAGAGGATGGAAGAAATGTTAAAAAAAACAGCGACTTGATATTACACGACAGTGTACACCACACAAAAACATTTTTCGCTCGAATAAATTTTGAATTTATGGAGTAGAAAGTAATTTCACATCAAATAATGCACTCGCCTCCGTGCACATGTAAAAGCAACAGCTCTCCGAATCTTCTCAACTTTCTCCATAGCAAACAGCCGCGACCTTATAGTTCAAGCCGGTTGAGAAACTTAAGAAAGAGGATCTGCGTGAACGGGGATTCCTCTGCATCAGTGAATTTTGTTTGCTACTAGGAGTTCGTGTATATTTTCCGACTTAAGTTGCAAAATTGACTACTTTTCCTGAGACGATGTGGCAGGAATCATTTTTCATCTACCAGGCCCAGCATCCCGTGCATGTTGGCTAAAGTTAATGGGGCGGCACGGATTCAGGGCTGGAAAATCGCCATGGTGCAGTCACGATACCAAGTCTTTTAGCATGGGGAGGTGTGAAATCGATTGAATATTTCTAGCTCTAATGAATTTACAAGCCGATGGAAGCGTCACGGGTCGGCGCTTCGAGTGCATAGAAGGCCATCAGATCGTGACCTGGACAGAATTCCGGAATGAACGACTGAGCGCTCATACTGAACAGATGGTGACTTGATGTAATTCAGGTAAATGAACGAGCGTTACCATGGTTACGTGGGTGCTTAAGCTGCAATTTTCATGAAGGATCGTAGCCATGTGCCAGATGCATAAGGAAGGAAGACGGCTTATGCAAAAATTTGGCCAGAGCTATAGTTTTGTATTGTTTCGTCTTGGGATTTTCGCTACAGTTTCTCCTGTACCTTAAGGCAACCGAGCTACTTACCCATTCTAAACTTTACAGGAATGTGGGGCAAAAAGGTTGCATTGGGAATCACAACAGAAGTTTTTGTATACATTACAAAGTCTGTGAAACAGAGAAGAAAGCGGTGGATAAGCACACATTTTAGATTCGGCCCTCAAGGGAATTTATCGCAGAGGCAGTAAGGAACGAGGCAGGTTTACGTGCCTGTGGAAAAGTTTTTTTGGAAAACAATTTTCCTTCCAGTTTTCCCTCCAGAATGAATATCCATTCCTTGCTAGCATCATTTGTCTCGCCCGTTGTCCAGTAGATGTGAGTCCAATAAAAAATTTGGTTCTAACTACTGAAAACAACAGGGTTTAGCTTTGGAGGGACTAAGTCTTATGCAAGGCATTTACGCAATTCACAGTTGCTATGGGAACTGGTAATGAGCTGTGTCTTATGGGTGCTTATTGTCCGGTTGTAAAGACCAGAATGACGTTTCCATGACAACTGAGCTAGGGTTGATTGAGGGAGCAGCAATCCATGATTTGGAACTTAAAAGCCGAGCTTTACCTTTGGTTTGATTTGGTATAAACTTAGAGCAGGTAACTGATCAGCAATTGTCTAATTGGTGTAAGTAGTGAAGACGATTAGTTTTTCAACAACAGGCCCTCAGCTATTTAAGGGCATCCTGGCATGGCTATTTTGCTGTTGGTGTTTTAACAGCATGTCTGACCAATTGGCCAAAGGTCCTACATACAGGGCTTCCAGAAAGGATCCTCATTGGTTCCATGTACATATCGTTGGACGATATCGATTGTCTAGACCATCGGTTCACTGGAAGTGTCACCAACAAAAAAGTTTTCTTTTCACCTTGAGATTTTCCCCCAAAAATGTTTTCTGTCCAAAAGCCATCAGAAAGCAAGGCCCTTCACCATCTGTGAACGAGAACAGTTGACCTAATCACTTTTTCTCAAGGCTTATAATCGCAAGATACAATCGCACCTCCTATTGCAAAATCAAACAAACATTTCAAGGACGTCCGTCCTCCCACCAATAGCAATAGCAGTCAGTCAGAGGAATGTCGATACTCGGTAAATTTACGGTCCCGAAAAAATCCCTAGAAGTTTCGATCCTCCACATCACCCAACCCCCACTATTCCCTCGGTAGTTGTAATCTCATTAATTGTGAACGTTACATTTCCGTCCTCTTCAGTCACATGTCATTTCAAGGACGGGCTGAGAGAGCTGGACAAAAGAAATTGGAGAAAGCACAGGACCGAAGGAGCAGTTGCACAGCTCGTTTTGTTTGCAACATGTACAAATGTTGAATTGGATTAAAATGGCGGTCTTCATCCGCAAGGATGTGATACATAACCGGAAGTAGCGAGCTGGGGAAGGAAGCAGCGGACATTTTCAAGAACCAACGCATACAAATCTGTCTACATCTTTTGTGCAATCTTTTGTACAGTCTTTTGTGATCAGGAAGAGAATTCATCCTCTCTTTCCCTACTCCTTAAAGCATCTCTTTCTCCCTCCGTCAGAGTTTGTGAGTGTCGTTGGGCTACCGAGCTGTCCGTCCTCTTCGCTGGAGAGAAAGCAATGTGTTGTCAGGCAGGCCCTTAGAGGCAGCTTGTGAAACTTTCTCCAATGTTGGAGCAAAGCTTTAAGCCGATATGTTCGACATGCTCCTCTTTTAGATTGCTCAATGGATCCCGTAACGAAATTCCAGTCTCGACTACAATTGAGCTATCAATTCAATTTTCTTAAATGAGGCATTCAGAATTACGACCTCGCTGCAAAGCTCTTGCTGAAGGGCAAGTCTAAATTGGATTCAATGATTCTTCAGCCAAATGTGCAATACTCAATGAACTTAAAAAGTTTTAATATTTAACCATGCATCCCCCCGTCTAGCCCAATGGGTAACAAGTTTTCCCTGCGGTTAAGCCTCCTTTGAAGGGTTCCAGTGCCACTAGACCCAAACATCCTGAGGATTCCAGAGGCATGAAAGCATGACTCCGTTCTTAAAACCATGAGGAGCAAAACATAAGGAGCAAACATTCGATCCTGGTTTGAGGAAGAGGTGGAAGGAAATGGTGGTGATACTGGCTTCTCCTAACACGTACCGCCCCTTCTGAACATTCATCGGGGCTCACCCCCTCCCCCGAATATCAATCTTCGTCTACTTAATTTCCTTCTAAGCCCTCTTAAAAGTTACCTTTCAATCTACCTGAGAGCAGCTCCTTGATCTTGCTAAAACCCTAACGATATTATGTATCCTTTACGTAATCCTCCCTTAAGGCTATTAATTTCTCAAAGGGTGGTGCTTCCTTTACACTCAGGTCAAAGACAAGAGGGCTTCGGTTCACAGTGAGGCTTGAAATGAAATCAAGACATGGTGCCACAAACCAAAAGAGTGGATGCAAGACCCTGATGACCCCCCCCCCCTCAATTCCCAATAATGAATAATCAATGTTACAGGTTCAAGTCCTAGTCTTCTGTTGCCATGGCCACCACCATCAGAGCACAGGTTAAATCTCAAATCTAATTACAGGTGTGCAGAAGATGCGTAGGTGACGCATCGGCAAAAGAACTGGAACGTCGTCATGAGCCCGGGAGCAAGAAATGACAATTCAAGGGCAAGTATACCCGAAACTGCATTGTCTTGATGCAAACAGTACGATGGGCTAGCTGTTGATAACCGTGGCTGCAAAAAGTCCTAGTTACCTGCACAGGTACCGTGGCAGTTCACTTGCTGGCACTCCTTTGGGAACGATGCAATCTCGTTTGTAGGTATACCATAAGCTAGACAAAGCCCAGTTACTTACTGCAAAAGTAATACAAAATTTGCTTTACTTCCTATTAGCATTCAGTCCCGGTATGCAACCAGAGAACGGTCGACACGGTAATGGAACTGTCATCCTGCCAGATCAAATGGCTGATGGAGATGCGGTAAACAAAAACAAAAGGTGTACAGGAAACTGGTTAGAAAAGGCTCGTGCAAACTAATTTGCATTAGATTAGGTACACCCGGGATCGTGGATCTCAGCAAGGATTTAGATTCAAATGAAGATAGAGGATGGAAACAAATCCCATTTCCCGTCCTTAAAAGTGTTATGCCGGGCTTAAGCTTTTCCCCGTGGTCCGTATACATACAGCTGGGTGAATGCATTCCTCGAAGCGAAATCTTGCGGGTTTTTGAAAGTTTCTCGGAGCAAAAAGTTTGAGTTGCCAAGCTTTGATCAGTGTTGCGAAAGGATTGGCGGAAAATTTATGAATAAATTAAAATCTTATGATTCCAGCACACGGCTTTTTCCATCCCTCAAGTTCGGTGACTTGAACTTTGGCTGCCTTTTCATCAACCGTCATTAAAAGATTGGCTGGAATTCCCAACCGTGTTTCTCTTACCAAAGGCTTGAGAGCAGGAAAGAATGCAAGCTTAGCAGTTTCCCTGCAACGGGTTTGTCAAAAGAGAGAGATTACGCCCCGTCTAGCAAAACTGCCTAGTGGCCTTTGCACTTCAGCCGCCGGAAGTAAATGGAAGCGCTCATCCTCGTCAATTCATCAGAATTTGCTAACATTTTCCTGGAGGAAGAACTGGAGCGTGCAAATTGAAATAAAACTTTGAGCTTGCCAATTTATTAATCCCCCGACCTGCCTAATTTCTTCCGTCTGCTCAGAGAAGCACTAGAGCAGTAATTTGCATGGGTTGTTCAATTTCGTCACCTGTCCTCCTATAACAGCCTATTACTGCCTTACCTGAGGCAGTTAGTCGGATAAACAACCTGTCATGGTAATCAACCCCGCTTCCGGCTTAGCTCTCTTAGATATTTTCACTTCAATAGCAAAATGAACTGAGAGGTGCCGGAGGGGCAGCTCCAGACGTAGACTGCAAAAGGGAAAGCAAAAGTGACAAGTGCCAAAAGATCATTAGCCACTGTATCTAGTAGTGCTTCCTAATTCTTTTCCTTTCATGCCCCCTTGTTGCCAAATCTCTACTTTGCTAGCTGCAAGAAAACCCCATCGTGATTTCCGACCAGAGGCTTTACAAATCATGCCTTGAGTTAACTAACCGAAATCATACAGACTTAAGCCCCCTTCATCTTTTCTTTAATGATGAACTGGAGAAAGGTCTCTCGGAAAAGGCATGAAGAAAAGATTATTTCTCCTCCCACGCAAGGTTTTCAGCACAACGGTTTTCCTTCCTTTAAACCTTTATGAGCCAGTGACATGCATTGGCGTACTTTTGCCGTTCAACATTCAAGATACACTGACATTTGTGAGAACTCGAGCCGAATGACGTTTTCCCCCTTGCAGGCATTTCTACAAAGTATAGTAATTTCAGTTGGTCCGCCGGCCACTCCGTTATCCCTTTGATGAAAAAGAATGAATGAAAGATCACTAGGATTTTGCATCCCGAATGTAAAATTAATTTTAATAGCCGGTAAAAGTCAACCTGACTTCCAGCTCAATGACCGGTAGCCTAAAGCCAAGGGCATTTCTCAATGAGTTTGCCGCCTAGCACCAAAAAAATGCCAAGTCATGTCACAAACTACCAGGGCCACTCAACTGCATTAACTAACAGAGCTAGTACAAACTATAAGCAGACGTGAAATTGTTTACTGGCCTACGACGAATACGAAAGCTACTACATCGTCTCATCCTTTTGTATATTCCATCTGCAATCTCCAGCAGATGTTTATAAGGTGGGATCGCCACCTTCCTCCAAAGATTCAAGGTTAAACGAAGCAATAAAGCGGGCCGTGACGTAAACCCATCCTGGCCTACTAGCAGGATCAAGTGCATTCTGAGCACATTTCATTTTGTAAATAAGGTAAAAGTTTCCTAGCGAAATGAGAAACTTCCCGATAAAGTGGTGGACCCAGACCTACGAACACGGACTTATTGAGTCAGGCCTGGATGGAGTTGAGTATTGAAAAGAGTGCCTAATTCCAGCCCATTTCATTCCAGGACCAGACCAGGGCATATCATCCGATCAGTAATTGGTAGACGGATAGCTGGGGGTGGGGGTGGGGGCGCGCCGGAAAATTTGCCACACGGATAGGTATTAAGCACTACAAGATACTTGGCCGCCGGTGGGAGAATGACGGCTTTGAATTGGATTTCAGATCCGGTTCATTCTTTCCATCATTCAAAAGTAATTTATCATTCACATTTCCCTAGTGATTCCGGCCCATTGATAGAATTGAGATGTGAAGAGGGATGATGGAAGTGGAATAAAGGGGAGAGAGAGCGAGAAAGAGAGATCTGATTACATCCTGTGACAAAAACTTAAGGCATCTTTCTTCTTTCGGATTTGTCATACCGCGTGCAAAATTCCCCTGAAACCCCTCGTCTCCACTTTTCATTTAAGTTGCTCTCATAATTCATTACCTTTGCACTTTCAACAACGTCAAACTTTAAAGTAGGCAAGACAACAAGGGCGAAGCTTCTTTGTATCCCTCCCTCTTTCGATGGGTTTCAATAGCAAGAGAAAATAAATTACATGTTCCTCTTTAGAAAATCCTCAACGTTCGGATCGACCTGTTTCTGTCTGAACTGTGCAACTCGGGAGCGAAACCCCTTCGACAAATTCAACAGCCACTGATTGCTGTACATTGCCAATGCCCACGCTTCACTACAAGGAAGAATTTCCTCCAGTTTCTCATCAAACATTTTCCCGGGATGCGATATTACACTTCTGGCTTTCACCTCTGGTAATGTAATTTTTTTCTAGTCTTAAGTGTCGCTCCTGAGATGCCAGATAAGCACGGAGAGAAAGCGTAATTTTTCTCTTTCACAAAGCATCTACTTAAGTTTTTTTCCCTTTGAGCTCCTCCCATCCCGACCTACGTTGTTGGGTTCATGATGCATAATTTCTTTTTTCCGCTTCATCACGCACCAAGCCTCATTCTTCTCCATCACACAATAAGCAATTCCGCCTAAGTTCCAGCACTTTCCACAGAACTGGAATGCAAACGTTGATGAAAGCGCGGGAGATGAGGGAAAATACAAAACACAGCGGCCGTTATGCATCTCGTTCCTATCGGTCTATCGGTGCCTCTTTCCTGTGTGACTGCAATGCACGTTCTATATTCTGGTGGTGGCGGCATATATGAGATTTTTAGAAAAAAAAGTTTAATTTTCTCCAGTTATGAGAGGGAAAGCTGACTAGGGGTGAAGGCTCCAAGTCCAGGGTGAAAGCTCAAGCTCCAAGGTGAAAGCCTAATGCCGGGCTAACCAACGTGGGGTTTTTCTTGCCACCAAAGCTGTTTCTCTCAGGCTCAATCCCCGGTTTTGTGGCTGTCTGAAAATCGGTAAAGATTAAGTGGGATAAAGAGAATAGAGGCGGCTCTGGATGGAATTACTTGAGTACGTGCTCCGTTTCCTTGATGGCCATGCCCTTTGGCGGAAAGATAAGCGTAATAGGAAATTCAATAAGAAACCAGCCGTTTCAAAGGATCAACCACGGGATAATTTTAGCCATCAGTTTAGCTTCTACCAGCTATTCCACCTAAAGAGATTAAAGGTGCCGGGTCTTTGCTTTGAGAAGGACATATGGGGCGGTGAAAGCGGTGCGGGTGGAATCAACTGCTTTGGTGATGATAAACAATTTTATCTCCTCTTTCTCATATAGACTTGTTACTTGTTATACGTCCTTTGCTCGGACCTGGGGAGGTCAGACATTGGACTTGACTCAGTATCCTACTCAACTTGCTCTTTCCTGAATTGAACAAGGACCAGTGTCCTATAATACCGTCTGGTTTCACAATCTTTAAGGCTTTTTTGCAATTTTAATGCTGGATTTGGTTGTAGTGATTCGGCCAACTGCCTTCATGGTCTGGTTATGCTTGTACTTGCAAAGGATATAAACCTGCAGAACACCTGCAATCTAGACGTGAACAGCCTAACGGAGTTTCTGGACGAGTGACACTGATGAAAATTTCATCGAATGTGTATTAATTATCCTCGAATTTAATTTTGAAACTTGCTGAAAGAATGCAGGAATTTCCTCTCCGCTCTCCCTCTCCTTTTCTCTCCTCTTCCCCTGTCTCAGTCACTGACAATTGCATCTCAAGCACAATGCGTTCGAAAATAATGGAGGGGAGGGGGTGGAAACGAATGTTGGCAAGGAAATTATCAGGAACGGAATGAAATATGTGAAGGAGCCAAAGTTTTGGTAAATTGTGACGTCAGACCGGAGTAGTCGAACTGAAACTGCCGAGGCGATATTGCACAACATCCAAGG
>VRMD01001709.1:0-15735 GCA_009872375.1 Sminthurides bifidus | reverse complement strand
GGTAAAAGTCAAAGCTTTACATTCCAGGAACGATGTGTTAATTAACCGAAGTAAGGTCTCAATTACTGATAATGCGTAAAATGTGTCTGTTAATCACCACACCGTTCCTGGAATACCAAGTAACATTTGACTTTGCAGATACCTAGTTCAGTAGCTTCAGACGTAATAGTGGTAACCATAGCTACCTATCCAGGTCGTTGTCATGGCAGCAGACCAAGGGTGTGCCAGGCTCCCCACCTTCTTTATGCTGGCTACCCACTTGGTTCGAAATTTCGGGTGGCCTCTGAAAAATAATCGCTTCAGATACGCTAAACACGCCGCTTTATTGTCCCCCAAACTTGAATCTAAACAGAGCGGAAATCCCCCAACCTGCAATCCAAGGTGGCAAGCAAATCACCAATTCCCACACACGCTCAATTAGCCACCAAGCCACATATTTTACCTCCCATCCCCACTGTAAGTCATGTACAAAATCATAGTAGCGGCTTTCTCACAAGCTCATGAATCTTAAAAGAAATACACGGTTCGGCATCACTGCCGAATTGTCTCTTCAATGCTCCTCATCCAATTCGGATGTCAAACGGACAGAATGACTGACTCTTAGTGAGTGATTGAAACGTTTAAGAATCTTGAGACCCTTTCATCCACGAGCTTCGTCGGCACTTCGGTACAATACTCAAGAATCTTATGCCGCTATGCTATAAGCCAGCCAAAGGAGAAGGAAAACTATGACGCGATTTCCTTAAAGAGGAAACCGAATTGTTAATCTGCTTAGTGCTTTTACCTGACATGCTTTAAGTAAGATGTAAAAGGAGACGCGGCTGTCACCGGCCACCACTGCCACCTTGTTAAGCGAGTGTATGAAAGGCTTCCGCTATTTATCACGTCCACCCTGCGTAGTTTGCCAACTTGATCGTGTTTGCTTGTCCAAGCGGCGTCTTTAGTCCCTCTGTATGTGTATATTTGCCTTTGAGCTAAAACTAAATAGTTGGACAGAAGCCGGAGAGAGTTCAAAGAAAGCAAGCTGACTCTTCACAGCAGATTAGGCAACTGTGTCTCACCTGTACGCGAGCGTTTTGTGGGAGAATCCGCAAGACTGGGTTGTTACATTGACTGTGAGCTGTAAGAATTCTCCCGTTCCCAAGCTCCAAGGAACTGAAATCGTGGCATAGGTCAAATGAATTCGGCATATTTCACTTAGCCGGTAAGCATTTCAGTAGTATGGTCCAATTGTAGTTCTGGAAGACAAGACTCTTGGTAGTAAACATACCGGCGGAAATATAAGACGTTCTCTGCTCCTAGGATGAAAGTCAGTGATAATGATGTGGGTGGGATTAGCTTCCTTGTGAATAGCCTATTAAGAAACACACAAGGTGGTATGAGTGCACCGCCGTAAGCAGATTACATTCAATGGCTTGTGTCACTTTGAACACATGACATGACATTTGCATTTTAGATTCTTTCTCTCATAGCTTTTCGTATTGCCGACAAGGCATGGGATGGAGTTGAACGCTGGGACTGCAATTTCCCCTTGCTCAAAGTAATCAACGGTACACCTGTACAGGTAACACGTAAGTACGCACATACGTTTCTGTCTTTAATGATGTTACAATAGGTTTCCTACGTTTGCCTCAAGTTTACACAAACTCAATCTCCAAGGTGTGAAACTGCTGAATCCGCAAAAGTTTTCTACCGTTTGGAAACCTTAGAGTAACGGATTTATTTGGCAAACTTACATTAAAAGCATCCAATGCCTTTAATGTAGCTTTATAAGAGTACCAAAAACGTTATCTATGCTCTCAAATCCTGCATGACGTTTGGGACCTGGACGACGATAATTATTATTGGGTACACGAAGTCCTTCAGGTACACAAGATGGTTCCCAGATAATCCTTTATTGGTAATTAGCAAATTACTCTCTAAAATAACTAGCCGGCAAAGCGCCATAGCAAAAAAATCACTCATGAGCAGCATCTCCATCAGTAGCAGATTTAGAACTTCATTCTGACTGCAGCCCAATTAAGCCTTGAAGCCTCAAATCGAGCTTGATGACAGAAGAAACAAATGGTTTATGAATTTACTAAAGCACCAAGGGCTTCAATCAGTGTAGTCGGCTCCACACTTTTAAAAGGATTCAAGATAAACACAGTAATTGCATAAGGAGAGAAGACACGCACGTGCTCCCGTGATTATCTTGCTGATGTTACTACATGCGTTCAATTGCACGGATCAGTTGAGTGAGAAGATCATTTTTTCTTCATTAAGTGAACAGAAGACTACCGTTCATAAAGCCCCTGAGACTGAGATACGAGAAGATTTGCTTGAAGCTCATGGAAGTGTGCGCAACAGTATACAAGATTAAATGAATGTACAATTTACTCCTCGTGTAGAAAAAAACATCGCTATCCTTTTGTTCGAATCATAATGACAGTTACCTGCATCGAGTTCAATTTTTTTCCTTACCTGTGCAACACATTACTCCGTCACCTCCTTGCAATTGAATTTACTAATGCGGATCAGCAATCAGCACCGCCCCAGAGGCTCACGTGTCAATTTATCTGATCCGAAGAGAGTACTATAGGAATATAAATTGTGAAAATGGCAAATTGGGATGAAGAGTCAAGCTTTAAAGAGATGTAAATGGACCTGTGGCAACTTACATGGAATGCAATGAGACCACTTGCTTGCTGTCACAAGTCCTTGCTATTCTCTTCATGATGTGAAAGGGAGAGAAAGCCCGTTGGTTCAATATTGTCGTTCGATTGAAATGTTCATACGCGGTTTATAATCTAGTGAATCTAGTGATATAAAGAGTAACAGATTGTGGACGTAAGGGCTCGAAGCAATGTTCCAACTACTGATGGTGGCAGGCTGGCTGACATCCCCTGCGGGGGACAAAATGTAGTTTAAAATACATTGGATTAGCAGACATTGAGGAGGATTTTCAAGGCATTTTTGATAGACATGAATCGCGGGACTGGCAAGAACTTGGCTTGAACAACGTACAACACCAGCTAAGCTTGCCATGGTAGCGTAACATAAAGGATTTGTGACCAGCAATTTCACTGTGTGGCTGAACTTGATGTGTCGTCTAAAGGGAGAATATGTTTTAGGGTTTCATCAACTCTGTCTCAGGACTTGGTTCACTAATGCATCTACACTTGTAAAGCTCAGCTTCGGAACTGAGAGGAGGAGACAGAGATTAATAACTTTGCAAACAAACGGCTGACAGGGAGAAGAAGAGGGATAATAATTCGCGGATTTGGATTCACATTTGTTTGAGAAAGGGTGACAAATATTTGCGGTTGTTTATATACGCAAGTGGATGATGATTTTTTTCCCTTCATGAATTCACATCCACACATAACCCTATAATTGAGCGTCACTTCATTTCCCTTGCTTCCTCCTCTTATGAAATAATCAAGTTTAAATTGCCTCAGCATCGCGTTAAGTTGGCTGGTGGTGACATATTTACTCATAACTTCAGTTGGTTGGAGAGCCAGAGTCGAGCTCTGCTGGATCGGACGGAGGATGAGGACTTTTAAAGAGGATGATTTGCATTCCTGTCATCAATTTGCCGATGGATTTTTTCAGGGATCCTATTCACGATGAATTTTGGCCACGAGCCCGAAACTTGATGTGTACAAACCGTCTTTGTAAACGCCATATGCCAAACAGGCCCTATTCCAAGCGGCACTCGTAGATTTGTATGCTTTAAGTCAGAAATTCAGGCTTCATTTGACACTTTCATAGTCGTTTGTGACATGAATGTTCCTACATTTGGTTTCAAAGCCAGTTAAACCAAAAATATTTGAGACAACTGCAGTTCTCAATTCAAGTAAAACAAAAACGAAGACACGAAGGAGGTTCATGTGACATTTTGTAGCGATTTGTACGTCTTTATTTCTGGAACGAGAAGGATTTACTCC
This sequence comes from Sminthurides bifidus, assembly GCA_009872375.1. Lineage (NCBI taxonomy): Eukaryota > Metazoa > Arthropoda > Collembola > Symphypleona > Sminthurididae > Sminthurides > Sminthurides bifidus. The sequence goes on along the minus strand of VRMD01001709.1, from coordinate 11,806 downwards.
CGAAGGTACATCGATCAATATATTATATTTAATTCTATGTTTTAAGTTAGACATGTCACCAGTCATGTACACAGTCCTGGTTCACAAGTACTATTCAAGTTTTAGCTGCGGACCTTAAAAATGTCGAACGAAGAGTACTATAACTTTATTGTGTTCCTGTATTATTGCATGGCCTGTGACATTGATAATTTAAAGGACTGAACCTCATGTCAAGTTCTATAAGTACACTGCACTTGATGGGGTTTTCTCACCCTCTTTAACTTTTTCACCTGAAACCTTTCAAAACCACGGCTTGGCTTGACCATGTCACCGTTTACAATGGGCACGTTCTGAATACGAAACTGAGACTCTGATGAGAGAGAAACGCTTGATGATAACGAAATGATGAAATGATGACGATTCCTAACTCTGACGACAGCAATGAGATTATTCAACGACATCTTCTTTATGATTGGCAAGATTATAATAACTACAGAGCTTATCTTCTCTTACTTTATCTATTACAACCTGTTGCCTAACTGTACACTGTGATTTTTACAAACGTGATAATACTTAACATGAGATGGTTCTTCCTAGAGAGAAGATGAGAGCAGACTGATGAGTAGATAGATACAGATGTAAATCTTCCCTGACTCAATGACTCGAAGGGGTTTCTTCACTACATAGCTAATATGAGATTGATAATGGGTGATACAAATCCGAGCTTCTGATCTACTTAAAAAAAGGAATTTGAATCTGATCATGTCTGGTGAGAGCTTGATTCGAATCGAGCATCCGCTCTGTAAAGTGTCTTAACGAGGCATCTAATAGCCCTAAAGATCTTTGGTAACTCGCAGATAAGTAGCTCAGATCAGATGAGGGATGAGGAGAGGACTCTCGGAAGGTTGGTTTTACAAGATGGGAGGGAGAGAGCTCAGGTTGATTGTGCTCAGGTTGCTAAATAGGGTGAGATGGAGTGAGATAGGGTGGGTGGGTGATTGGAGCGGACGTGGTGGTGGGGGTTGTTGTTCTACGACTACAATCTTGTATGTTTATCTAATCAGAATCGACGACGTGCATCTTGACTTGATTTTCAAGAAGGAGATCACGGTAGGAATCTGTACTACTAAATTGTCCAGATCTCGATCCTGGACTGGGCATTAAATTACTCGGAGTTGTCGTACCTTCCGAAGATGGTGCGGGGCTGACGGGGTGGGGCGGGAGGTGATGAGCTGGAGGATTATGGTGGCTGAGATGATGTAAATGGTGATTATTTCCACTCAGAGGATGAGATAGAGGATGAGATGACGGCCCCAGAAGGTGACCAACCGGCTTGCTTAATAGGCGCTCCACGCTGAACGACATTCCAGGCCCGGGCGGACCTGCCAACGGCTTGCCGATCGGACTGCTGGTGCCACGGCTTCCGTTCATGTAGTACTGAGAGGCGGCGTAGCTGTGGGGCAAAAGAAAAATGAAGAGGTGTCATTTACAAATTGATCATTTACTTCTACTTTTCAATTAGGTAATGGCAGGCTACTAGTTAATTCGACGACGGTTATCGGGACTAGAGATCAGAAAATCTATACTTGAAACTCAAGTTGAAAGTTTATAGGCTCTTAAGTTCAAAAGTTTATAGGCTTTTGTCAGTGATTCTAGTATTGCGAAGTAATTTCGCCCTGCTTCAGGCTTTAGTCTAAGCTCTACCGGAACTTAATTAAGGTGGGCTATTCATTAGGACTTGAAACTCATTAACTTACCGATAAATAGCGGATGCTAAATGATGATGTTGCTGTGCACTCTGTTGCTGGTGGTACAACTGAGCCGCGACCACAGGGGATAATGGGTGCCGCAGGGTTCCAGCAAAATGGTGGGGAAATGGGTGCCGATGCTAGGGGATGACCCGGTAGTGACTGAGGATGCGCATGGGGGAAAATGGGACCGTGACCTGGGAAGCCGTAGGCGAGGGACCGCTTCAACGCTGCAAGTCTCGTCCTACAGGCGGTTGAGGTCCTTCTTCGGAGTTTACCCGTACTGCCACCGATAAACACGTCTTCGGAGCTGGGGTCAAGCATCCAGTAGTTGCCCTTGCCGGGGTCGTCGTAGTGACGAGGAACCTGAGGAGCAAAACGTCGTTTTACTAAAATATTTCTTCCACTGGAGCCTAGTGTAGATAGACTCCGTTTTCAGACATTCTTACAAGAATGTCAACACAAATTTGACATAAATGTTAATAACAAGTTCAGTAGTAAATGCAGTATATTTTACTTAACAACAGCTTGGTTCTCCTTGCGACTTCAAAATTTCAGGGCATTCGAACCCTTTCAAGTATCTACGAGTCTAGAAAATTCAAATGTTTTCCTTACCTTAACAAAACACTTGTTCAGACTGAGGTTATGCCTAATGGAGTTCTGCCACCCTTGCTTATTATCCCGGTAGTAAGGAAAGCTCTTCATTATAAATTCGTAGATCCCGTTCAGCGTCAGCCTCTTCTCCGGACTTTGACGAATGGCCATCATAATCAGAGCATTATAAGAATACGGCGGTTTCTCCGGCTTCCCGTTCTTCTCACCCTTGCTTTCACTCTTGCTTTCATCTGACCCAGCACCTTCCTTGTCTTTCCCCGCCCCTTTGCCACCGTTCAATTTCCCACCTTCCTCCTTCCTCTCCCCATCAGATTTGCATTTACTCTCATTTGATTCAGAGTCACTTACAGTTTTCTTATCAGAACTGGAACTGGACACGTTCCTACTGCCCACATCACTCAAATCAATGACATGTTCCTCATCCTCCGCATCCCCATCCTCATCATCCTCATCCGTGACATCGATGTCGGCCGACATATCCTCGTCGTTCTCATCACTGCTTGTGGTCGTGTCACAGAGGGCGGAAATCCGATCCGTGACTGCACTGCCAACATTGGCTTTTTCCAACACCGGACTCGTGCTCCCATGTCGGAGGTGGTGACGATGCAAGGATTGTTGCGTGTCCTCCACCGGGTCCACCGCCGACTCTGATTGCATCAGCAAAGCACTGGATTGAAAACGGCGGTGCGGTACTACTAGCCATCTTAGCCTCTGTTGGCCAATCACCCTCTAGTTTCATGACCATATTTTTCAGACCAGGTCATGTACGCAATTACACACAAAGCTTTCCAGTGTCACCCTCCAGCTTGGATATACACTCACTAGTTGTTCAATTCAGTCTTAACTTTAACCGGAAGTGGTAACAGCAATCCAGGGAAAAAACTCCACTTGCACCACAACCTTCAACTTCTATAGTCACTGGCAATTATCAAACAGACAGTTGAGTACACAAACACAGACAACCTTCCGGACAGGAGGCTTTTGCGTGATTGATCCTCTCTTGTGGTAGTTGATCCTTTTAAGAAATATTTTCTCTTTCTCTCTCTCAGGAGTAACAGCAAGTGCGAATGCCGATCATCATCATGTTGTACCTCATCTCTTTAGAGATCAAGAACAACAGGAGGAGATGAGGAGGATGATGATGATCGCTCCACTCTCTCTCTCTCTCCCTCCTTCTCGTATTAGCTTTCTGTGGGCACAAGCGCATCCACTCTACCCAATCACACCCCTCTGACCATAGCGGATAACGACTTGGATGCAGTAGACCCACCTTCGAAGGTTGTTCTTCCTACCAAACCCCAACCCTTGTGTAGCAATCGCGACGATATAGTCATGCCTCATATGTGGCGGAACAAGGACCCTCTGTGGGCTGTCAGAAAACACCTTTGGAACTTGCTTTCAAAGGTGATTCAAAAAGGACCGGCTCTCTTCCTCTGTCTGTATAAATGCCGTATGTGTGTTTTCCTCTCTGTATTTTTCCTTCCATCATACCGTTTATTATTTTGCTTTCTCATACGGTCGGGTAGGCCTGAGTTGTGACAATTTCCTATCATCTTCATGCAGGGCAATCGTCACATTCTCGTACAATCATACAAACATGTGAGGAGACACTCCTCTCCAGACTTATTCCGAGTTGAAAATCCAGGGGTGCGATTACCAACATTTTGAGGGAGTAAACTACCCCCGGCTTAACTCCTCTTTGAAAGTGCTTCTGTCCACGTCCTTGCCTTCAGACACGTAATTATATGGAGGTGATGGAAAACATGTTTGATTTCCCCTGCTCCAATGTTGCATACACCTGGTCCGACTCCATGGTCCGATGCAAGTTTGCTGGTACAACTGCATAGGCTGTGTGTACAAATATTGTTGTGTGTGTTTTATACATTCTGAAACAAGGGACAGATGACATCATTGGCGGTAAGATTAATCGTTTGGTGCGATTTAAGGCCTGTGGTAATGTAATGGAGGGCCTCTTATACGCAAACACAACCTGAGACTATGAGCAGGGACCCTTTTAAGCAAACTGCATGTGATCTAACTGTACTTTGACATTGGACATGGATCTGTTTCCATGTGTAGAAAACAACAAGCTGAGTAATTTCCACTATGAATTTGCATTACACATGCCCGGTCGTTAGTTTGACAAACCTTGAATTTGATTGTCACCCTTGCCAGTACCAGCATCTGATCCAACGATAATGGCCTGGAACTCTGTGGCCGGCAAAAACACTGCTGATTGAGCAATAAACGACACGCTTCATTTCATTTTAATCATCATTGCCCTGCTCCTATCATGACTCTCGCCGTCCTCTTTAGCTTTTGAACTGTCTTTGCCTGATGCATTCGTTCATCCTGTTCCTTGATTTGCCATCGCTAAAAGTGCTAAACAAGCTTTTTCATCAAATGCTAAAAGCAAAACCAACACTAATTTGAACCGAACCCTTTTAGCAGTTTGGTGTACCCTCCCTCTTGCTGTCTCTCTTCATCACTCCACTGACTTTGCTAGCTACAGGCAATGAAATTGCGCAAGCATCATCATCCATTGGAAATTGCGGAATATGCATTTGCTCCATGTCAATTTCCACGAACCTGTACGCTGCAGCGTAATGCCAAATTGTCGCTTTTAATCAGCCACCGCTGTCTTATTCCCAGCCACGGCTTGGCTATCCGCATCCGATAAATCTTGCATCCTCATCATCATTCCGTCCTTTTGGTTCCCAGCCCAGCAGCATCGGCAGTAATCAGCACGAAGTCAGTGGGAAGCGAGATGAGAGTGAGGTTGATGTGATCTTTTCCAGATTCTCTCTCTCTCTTTCTTTCGCGTCTCATTAAAGGAGAGTGAATGAAATCGAGGCGTGATTCTCGCCAACGTCCTTGTGATTTAATTCTATTTTTGTCTCACTTGAGCTACTAACTGGCTGAGGCAGTGCGGCAGTTACTTAACGCCTGGCACACGCCCCTTTACTTTTCCTCTCATCAGTCCGCGATTAGTTGCTACACGATCTTGTGCACAAAGCCGAGATCTGCTCGGATAGCAACACGCTCATAATCAATATCATTTCGAGTGTAAACAATCCCGCTGCTTTCTGACACTTGTGTATTGCTTACAGAGAGATACTTGATGCTGTAATGGCAACTTGCCCCTGTTCCTTCTTTTCCTTCGTCCACAGTACTGAGTTACACAATGAGGGCTGAAACAAATTGGAAAAGCCATGTAGTCATGGTGTAGCCTTTACTAAGGCAGAGTCTCAAAAAAAATTGAAGTGTGACGTAATTATGACGGCGACTCTATTAAGAAAAGCGTGCGAAATCCTCCAATCTTTGATGGGCTGGGCTCCATCGACCCAGTACTGTCAGTCGGTCTCATTTGCTCCGAGCTTCCATCAAATTGTTCAAGGGAAAATTTTGGTTGTTTGCAATGTCCTGTTGCTGCTGTAAGTTTTTGTATCGTGACAGCTAATGAAGACCAGCAATGCAAGTTTGCTGGCCCTGGCTAGGAAAACGAGGCTCGGGATCCTGAAACCCCTGGCGACGTACATCTCGCCGCTGGCTACATCGGCTACTCTTATCCGAGACCAGACTGCTGGAAAAATAATCATCATGATGACACGTTCAGCGTGTCACCAAACAGAATCCAGGCTTAGAGTCAGCATTGTTTTCCACAGCANCCACAGCAGGAGACAGACGAAGGGCTTGAGAAATGAGAGGATTTAACACGGGAAATAAAATCATTATCCCTTGCTAACCAGCCACTAATGCAAATGACTTGCTTACAAATCCGCTTAGAGACAGTTGGGTCCGTATGTACTACAATGTACTTGTATGTGCGACCATTGGTTCCAAGTTGGTATCCGATGGCTTGTAAACCGTGCTTGACGACGGTCATTAAGCTTCGCGTATTTCGTCCTTTATAGAGAACACTGTCGCGGATTGTAGCCTGGCATTGTTGACATGTTGGCAAAATTGCCGGAATACCAGGCCAAAGCCAGAATTGGTGGACCTGGAACTATTGAAATTCCAACTTCGTCGAAACGAGCTCCTTTTCAGAGCCTATCGGCTGTTTTTAGTAGTTTGACACCAGCAACAAAGTTTAAGGAAAACAAAGAGAAACTTGTCCCTTGAAAAGTCCAGGCCAGCTTTACAATCAATTGATATTCTTCAATGGAAATAATACACCGTCAAACGAGGAAAGAGAGCAAAGACGTGGATTTGTGAATTGAATATTTTTGGCTCCAAAGTCCCAGGTCTCACCTCGCGTCTCAAACTTCAAAGTAGCACGATCATCTGTCAAAGGTGGGCCGATTTCTTTGATTCGGTGCCTCAGTCCTTACGTGCCAGGAGCTAAGCTTTCTCCAACTCTCCTATCTGAATCAAATCTCGAAGCTTTGCTTCTCACATGTGACAATCCTGTGTCTCAACCTTAACATGGGCAACTTAAGGAGCTAGTGTAACCAGTGTTGGATCAAGCCGTCACCTAAACTCCATGCAACTGAACTCATAACACTTGTGTACATATGAGTTTTGTTCAAAGGACTTGATTGAAGCTCATAGGTTTCTTGCATCGGACTTGAAACAAACCCAAGGTGTGAAATGAAGGCTGGGCGTCATAACACACAATGCAGGGAGCGACACTGTGAACAAACGATTTGGAAAGGAAACTGCGATGATATCGATAGATGTGTAGATCCAGCTAATGATAAGTAAACCAAAGGCGCTATGTGTTTGCAATTGGAGATTGTGTTTGCCCAATAAGCAGAAGAGAGTTTTTCCTGCTTTTCTTCTCATTGTCAGGGGATTTGGTCGCAGACTCTGTGATTAGCCGTATTAGCGGAAAAGCGGTTGGTAAACATGAGCACAAACGCTTTGATCATCTACCTACACCGTACATACGGTTCCAATCCACCCATCACTTTTCACCAACACCTTTTCCACCCGACCCAGGGCCCAGATCACGTCCAGGTGGCACCCACACCTGCGAATGCTCCCATACTTGATTCCGTACCCACGAGTTTAAAATTTGGCCGCTCACCTCAAATCTGCAGGTCGGCATCAGGGCACAGGGCCCTGTGACAGGATCGGAGGCTCTACTATCCTCCCTGTCGCACCTTATCATTGAAATGTAGGAACGAGAAGCGATCCTGGCCGTCGTCGTGTTTACCCGGATTGTCGGGCTTGAATGGGTATTAGATTTCGTACATAGGTGGAATTGTCCCTTGGATCACACGCTTTATTTAATGTGAATTGTGCCACGGACCTTTGTCCCTTGAAGGCTACCTGAGAGCTAATCTTTTTTTCTCTCGCCTTGTGTTGCCACTGCTACTGCCGCTTCAGTAGCTGTATTATGCTTGGCGACAGGATTTTCCAAAGGCACACACAAGAAATCCAATCCGGACAACTAGAGAAAAACAGAGGAAGAAGTAATTGTGTTTGCCTTATTTTTGAAGGCTTATTTCAAATATTTTCCTATCTTTCCAGCCGACCAGCACCCATTCATCCGGATCAGAGATGCCGGCCATGTTTGCCATCCGTCCTCCTGCCACTTCTAATGTCGTAACGTTAAAATTCTCCTACCAACTGTTTCCTCTTTACGAACATTATACTGCTCCGACGTATTACTTTTCACACCGCTTACTTATTCAGGGCCTACAAGGAGTGATTTGATCAAGTGCGAAATTCCATCCCTACCGATTACTATAAGTATGTCGTCTTGCTTTTCTTTTTACCAATGGCATTTATCAAGTGAACTGACAATAATTTTTGTTTTTTATTGGTTTAGCAATTGTACATGCGATTGATCTTCAAACTATCGAATTCACTTAACCCCTTCCTCTGACCTATGGTAGCACTAGGGTCTTTCAAAAGTATGGTCGGCATGGTGGAATTCTTGGCAAAGGCATAAGCGCTGTAGTGCATAATACTTCCGTAGTCATAGGTCACGTTGAAGGACGTTACGTAAGTTGCCTCGTACTTGACAAAATTGTGCTCTTTTCCTGAAAATCAGTTCATGTACACGTGCCAAACACTATAAGTCTAAGAGGTTGAAAGTAGGTACACTAGGCAAGATGTTACTTCTGACTTCAAGTTTAAAATTACTTACCTGTTTGAACGTTGCTGTAGTTAATGGTAATATATTCGTCTCGATCTGTCCTGGACTGCTCGTGGAAGAAGCCTATAGCGTGTATCAGCTCGTGAATGTATAGTACCTTTGGACAAACAACCCTTGCCCAGATTTAAAGTTTGAGGACCGCCGGTTCTACCCACGGAAGCGGAGCAACCAGATCCTCCTGAGGTAATGTTCACATAGCCTCGTTCAGTGCTTCGGGGCTTGAACCTGATACACGTCTTATCAGAGATGTCCTTCATGGCCTCGGCAATCTTTCCTTTTTCATATGCACCTGATATCGTGCGAAGATTTAGCATTGATGTTACCATGACAACCAGAGATACGGAAGGAAGTTGGATTACGACCTACGGAAGGATTAAACTGACTTACTAAAATTGCTGGAGATGATGTAAACGATCTCACTATTAGGCCAGCGCGCTCTCTCCTGCACCAGTCCTGACTTCGAGCCAGGGATAATAGACGGTGAAAGTATCATGTCTCCTTCAAAATAGGGACCACGCTCGTCAATATTGTCTCTGAGAGGGGCATCAGATGGCTCTGAAACTATTGCGAAGGGTCCATGCTCATGTAAACTTTTCTTGACCTGGGACCTTAAGGACGCAAATCAGGTGTTTTGACACAAACAAAATCAATTCTTTACCGTCATCTTGAACATGTGGCACGAGTATCACTGCACTCCTGGTCACTGTTAGGAATCCTAACAGGAAGACGAGTGTTTTTAGAGGTACTTGGGACCTTCCTTTAGGCACTACGTGAGGCAACATGGAACCCTTGTTCTGCTGCTTGAAGTACTGAGTACTCTCTTGAGTTGCACTTACGAAATTTGCTATTACCTGTAAATGAAACTGTCACACCGTGCCTACTTTATGCTCAGAAGAATGGGAAGAATTGTTAATGTTCAGAAAAACAGGGACAACAGAAACATAAGTCTGAAGAAAAATTACTGAGAGGCCACTTTTCGCCATCTGAAGTCTTAGGATCCAAGTGCACCTGTTTTATACAAAATCTCCGTCAGGTGTTCAGCATAATTAGTTCGAAGCCAGGGGTACACGAATTGTTTTCCGCTATATATTCCATTTCTAAAAGTTTATTTGCACCAATATTTGTGTGTCATGCTTCACCTTTCCTGTGGCACAATGTTTTTTTACTTTTACACTGATTGGTCATGAAAGACTGTTATCTAAATTACTCGGCAAGAGGAAAAGTTTACTGATCTCCCAGTTGCGTATTAAATGATTCATTGCTAATTCTGCCCTTGTATCCATGTCTTATATCAAGCTTCAGCTTTACCTTTTCATATTTGCAAATAATTTAGTCCATTTCTCATCATTGCATGACTCATCATTATCATCGTCAACAAACAGTCTCAAACAATGCCGGTAATCCTGGTAATCTCAACTATTTAATTGTGTCAAATTGATATTCCTGAGGTTAGTTCCTTGCTCATCATAGAATGTTAGATAGCCGCCAACATAGGCAATGACAATTGAGGACACTGGTTCATTGCAATTCTGCACACATGCAGTTCGATGCATACATTCTACGTCTTCTCTTGTTCCAAACCACAACATCAGATTATTGTATCCACTTTAGCCAAAACCTTTCTTCCCATGCTTACGGAGCACCTCTTCAGCTTATCGCATATCTCCGTGGCAAAAATCCCCCTCCTGCATTTAATTTAGCCAGAAAATCATCCATTGTGTTTCAATTAAGATTCGTTTACTCCTCATTCCAAACAATTTCCGCTAACTGGCTTTACAAGCCTGGGAAAATCCTCTCAATCTAAAGTTTCATGGCATTCAATTTCTCCAGCACTTCCTTTAATCAAGCCAGCCCTTTGTTTTCACAAGGGTCAATCCAACCATGACCAGCACCACCGACAACCTCCTGGTGTAGGACCCCTACCTTGCCGTTGACCTTATTTGCACTACGGAAGTATCGAAGGCAGCCTCAGACTTCAAACACCAGCCTATGCAACCAGACGAGACGGGCCAGCAAAGCCCACCCCTCACACACTGCAAGGCAATGGCCAGGAGGAGGGACTGCACACCCTCATTCTCACCCCCCACTTTGTAACTTTCACCCCCAGTAGCAGTCAGCCAGTGGCCGTGCCTTCCTGCTACTGTGTCCTACAGCCTATCTCTCGGATTCCTATTAAAAGATCACAATAGGTATGATCATCAAATCTCATTGAGCGTCGACGACTAAATCCGTTGAATTAACTGCACGTGACTCATGCCATGATCAACTTTAGATATACTTGAAACTCTGTCATGTTCAATTCAGGGCCATGGTTTCGTCCAGCCGTTACCCACTCTTTCAATTTTACTGCTTGTGTTTTACCATTGTTAAGCTTCAAGTTCATCAGTACTTGAGTATTTTTCTCAAATATTGTACAAACTGTAAAAAGGTTCCAGATACCAGGACAATTAAGCTCCAAACCCCGGTTTTTATACGGTCAGCTCATGGTTTACAAGGCATCTCAAAATCCTGGTTTTCATATGGTCAGTTCATAGTCCCCAAAGCTGTTGTTTAAAACAGCCGACACTCAACTGGGATTTTGCTTCTCTTTGTGTGCTATGATGTGCTCAAATGAAGAGCATGGACAAATTCCGTTAAATTAATTGTCTGTCTGTGGACATACAGCATTGACGGAGAAGATGTTGCGCTTCTGCATGCACACACTCCAATTCAAATCGGCAAGTCTAATAAAAAGGAGTACCACGCAGCAGCTTTTAAAAGAATAGCTTTCATGAAAGCATAAGAAGTATGCGCCGACCGTTGCATTTAAGCAATAAGGCTGTAAATTGAGCTGATTGACTGTATACGAAAGATTTAATCCTTGATAAGATTGAGAAACCTCAAAAGCTTACGTGTATAGATTTATAGATGCTTGTGGGTTTTATTAAAGTGACGATGCAAACCCTAGCTATTACTTTTCATCCCAGTGGTTATCAGTTCATCTTGAGCTATGCTCACAGAAAACTAAAAGTAGTTGACTTGAGTAGCAGTAACCAATGGTATGGAAACTGCTCTCTCATAAAGTTGGGATGTGGTCGACAGTCGTCAAACATGAATTGGATAAGGGGCTGAGAGAGATGAGTAGGCGGTCGGGTGACTCTCCTCCAAGACAGTCTGAGACCAAGAGTTAGATAGAAAAAAAGACGGATCATTTAATTAACTTGAATGGGATAATACGGTGGCGATAGGCCGCAATCCCAATTAAAAGCAATCCCTGCTCATTAAACCCCATCAGCGCACTCAACCTTCTCATTCACCCTCAATTCCATCTATCATCTTTCATAAATTGTGCGGGTCGCTCTTCTCCTTCTCGGCGACA
>VRMD01001708.1:0-15746 GCA_009872375.1 Sminthurides bifidus | reverse complement strand
TTGGGGAAAAAAAGAAGAAACTGCCTGTGGAGCCGGTTGCCTCTCTAATTAATAGAATACTCGTGTGAAATGCAACTTTGTAATTGAGAAGTTATACAAGGATGTGAATACGGCGAAACCTCGCGTGACAATCAACCACATCTGATGAGAGGTCTGAAGGGCAATGGGAAAAAATTTGCAAAAAATTTGCTCCTATCGTGATAAGTCTACTAGTCTTCACAGGGCAGGTGGGCAAGGTAAATACAGCAGCATAGGATTTAACGTGCCTGTACACTCTATGCGTTGCAATGCATTGGAATGTTAGAACGGCCAAGTTCCAGTCTCTGATACTGAATCTACCTTTGCAGATGCCAGAGACGACAGGAGGTAGAAAACACAGATAATAACTGCAGTAGTAGTATTTTAATTACGTACATATTCCCTTGCTAGTAGCATAAATCAGCTAATTTGCTATTTGTTCCTAACGCAACGCGGTCGTTAAAACAAACTTTGTAATTTTCTGCCGGGTAAAATGCAGCGGAACAGGATTGTAATTTCAGTCGTATTTTCTCAAAAAGACCTTGAGATTGCATTATCTGTGAAAAAACTTTTTCTGCCATGAATCCATGCGCTGAAGTATGACTTGATACCTCGGTAACGGTAACTAAGCACTCTTGCTGCGCTGGAACTTGTTTCCTGCTTTCTCTTTATCCTGGGGAATACTTTCATCATTGGAAAAAGTTTTCAAAAAAATTAAGTTACGTGCCTCTACATCTCATGTAACTTTTGAGTTTCCAGTAAAAATTAGAATCATGTTACGCTTTGCATCATGTTGTAATTGAGAATAGACGCACTTATGAGCCTTTGGGATTATGCAACAGAGAATCCACATACAAACATACCTTGAACCGGTTAAATTTACGGAAACAAGCTAACTTATGATAAAAGCCTGGAACCGGGTCCAACAATAAAGTGTACTTTCCCCTTTGCTGCAATAAACAACATGTTTTGGGGGTCGGCTCCCCTACCCTGATCCTTATGCAGGGTAGGGGCGGAGGGGGTGGGTCTAAAGGAGCGCTTCGGGCTGGAGGGTTGCAACGCTTTGGTACACGGAGGCGACATGGAATGCTGATGCACATTGTTCAAAGCACGGAGTTTTTATTGCGCTGAGACGGAGAAATCCTTTTTGGCATTAGTATATTTGCATGTGAATCAAAAGAATTTTATTGTGCAATTTCCCGTGTCAGCCTAGACGATTTGAATCACCTCCAAAGAAGGAGAAAAGCAGAGAGAGAGAGGGAAACAATCTTGGAACATTATTGAACCTTGCATAACGAGTTGCTTGTTAGACATGTCTCATATCTCTGTACAGTTTCGTTTAGAACGTTCAATGATTCACCTCATCTTTTGAGACGAAAAACCATCCATAAAAAAGAAAGAGAAGAGAAATTCGGGGCAAGATGAAGGTGTAGGAGGTGTAATATGTGACAGGCTGGGAGAGAAGAATGGTGGCATCCTCCTCCATAGTTGCAGATTTCCAACGAGCAGTTGTATTACCATGTAAATGTTGACATTACCTCGTGACAGATGAAAGTACAAGGGAATGGAGAGAATACTATGCAGGATGGGGGAATTTCATCCCAATCCGTTCAATAGCCCATGAAGCAGACAAGTACAAGAAGGAGAGTGAAAGCAAACTGAAAGCTCAAATTGAGTCGAAATCATCATTTATGATGATAACCTCTTTCCCTTTGGGGAAAGCGCGGGAATATGTAGGAATTCCTTTCTACTACTGCTCTCTCGAGCTCCTCTGGTTGCCACAGTACTATGAAAGTATTGTAATTTCCTGTTACTGACAATGACAGTTACGGTACTATGTAGTTATGGAATGTATGAATACTTTTTTTTATATCTTTGCCGCCCATATAGGAAAAGGAAAACGTTGCCATTCCACCAGTTTAGAGCTCATAACGTTATGGAGGTTTGATACTGGCAGAGGCTCTGCAATGTACAATTAGCGTTATTGCGTTCCAACTGAATTGCCTGTAATTCGCAATTTGGAAAATGGAAGCGGGAACGGCGATTGTTTGACTTCGGAGAATCGCAAATTTGACTACCTTGTAATGCTCGGTGGATTTGCTAAAGATTGAGTTTTGGCCAATTCAAACGTACGTAAATTAGAGTGAATGGAGGATGTTAAATTGAGATTGCTATCCTCGGCTGACTATTCCCTCTCGTGTGTGTGTATACACAAGTAATTGTGCGTGTAAAGAGATGGAATTTCCTCAGCTAGAGAAAGAATCTTCTCTCGTGCCAAAGTTCATTTGTATCGTTGATAAATTACACGTGTGAGCGAGGAGCGGTGAGTTTATTTTTGTCGCTGCTTGTAATACAAGAAGAGCTTTCATTAACATAAGTGACGAGATCAAGGAAAAGAGGGATGTGGCAGGGCCTTGAATACAGTCACATGAATACGTGACAGTTGTTTAATGGAAGGATAGTGGTGGTGGTGGTGATGATGATTCCATTAACAAAACCTGCGGCATGACCTCTGACCTTTTTTAATGACGTGGGGCAAAAGATAGTTGACATGTTTAAGCTTGTTTAAATTAACTCTTTGATTAAGAGTTCTCCGGTCGTGGGCTGTTGCACAACCTGCTGGTGGCTGTTGGCTCTGCCTAGTTGAGATGCATGTGCTTGAGCTTTAGTTAACAAGCAAATCCTTTTAAAGCTCCTGCACTGTCCATGGATTCCTGTGGGGGAAAAGTTTTGTTATTACTGATCAGTGGAGGGCTATTTGAAAATTGTTGTATGGTAATAAGTTAGAGTTGGGTGGGATAATACGGGGCAACAGGGCCTTGTGAATGCAACTTGGTATAATTTTTTCTTGCAAAGTTGCGACAAAGTTTGAAATTCTTCCATCCAAAGTTACAGACCGGGGAGTACAGAGTTGCTTTTGGTGCGCCAAGCTTTCTGGAAATTATGCCAGGAATGGTGGAAATCTTGCTCGATTAAAATTTTAAGCGTCGTATCTCCGGGTAAATCCCCCCAGACCACAGAAAAAGTCGTAAATCATGAAGAGGACGGATTATCCAGTTGAAATTCACTCCGGAAGAAAGTGCACATGGCGGGGAAACGGAGATTAAATAGCGGGAAACGGGAGAGAAATTTCGACTTGAATGTACCCGTACTCCTGTCCTGGTGGGACATACTGGTGGAGGAAAGGGTGATTTACGCATTTGTCGATTCGGAGGATGCCCACACCTCCGGTGTGTGAGTTTGGTCCGGGGCCAAATTTCGCGAGTAAAAACCGAGGCCGGGCGAAAACGAGTGTAACTGTTGTAAATTGACGTGGTAACGTAAGCGTAGTAAATCCGTTGGTCCTGTGCCATTGCCATTAGGTACCACCAGGACATGACCTTTTTTTGCTTACCGAGGCCCAGACAGGCGTAATGAAGAATCGACCTGTAAATCCAGACTCGGTCTCGGACAATGTGCAGCAATAACTCAGTTTTTTTTTGAGAAACGAGGGTGAAAATTCTGCCGGGAGGAAAATCTATAAGGTAGACATTCGAGACTGTATCGGTTCGGGGAAAATCAACTTACGTCCCTGGCTTTATCAAATAACCTTTCAATTTATTCAATTTGAAGCTCAAGTGAATTTTTTATGTAACGCAAATTTTGGAGAATGAGAGGCATATAAACGGATTTTACAATGCTCAAGGTTACTCCGTAGGTTCCACGTGCTTATTACCGCTGTAGTTGACTTAAGCTCTTGAATACGACAATATTGGAAGGTGAAAGGAATCAAGAGAAAGTTTGCACGAGTACCCAGAGTAATAATGGAGCTGCTTTCCAAGGATTTTTTCTTGAGTCAGCGGCTGCTTCACGGTGTATTTATCCTATTTTTTTCCTGTGTACGAGAATATTTTGCTTTCATTTATGGAATGAGTCGTCAATAGAGACGGCACCAAGCCAGTCTTTATTTCGAGGTGTGGAAGTAATGAAAAAGATGCTCAAGCTGAGTGGTTCACTGAGTACTGAAAGACTTGTTGAGCTTACTAGATTGGTAGAAGACGCAAATGGGATTGAAATCTCTTTGTGCTCTCTCCTTGTCGACCATTAAGCGCTCCTGATTCCTGCTTTTTGCTCCAAGGATAGCGGGAAAGGAAAATTGGTTTCTCACATTGTTTAAGAAACCATTTGTTGCAAACACGCATCTTCAACAACACTGTTGTGCATGTAGTGTGCAAACACTATAAATTGTTTCTTTCCCGAGAACTTCTCTCATTTCTCCGAAAATGTGAAAGGAAATAATCGTCCAAGCACTCAGGCTCGAGCCTGAAGTAAAATTTCCAGCATTTGAAATTCGAACCGCGAACTCGCACAGATACAAAGGTTTCCATCTTCGGTACATCCAGTGCTTTCATTTGCGATTCTTATTTTTACGATTTTTATATGCGATTCCTCCTGCTGCTCCCTTTGCATTTCCGTAATCAAGGAGATGAGGCTGTGACTCGAGGCTGTAACTTGAGCTTTGCACTCGGTGAATTGCGGTGAGACGGAAGGAAAACTTCCGCTTTGTATTACGACTAATCATAAGAATGTGACGCAGACTTTGCGAGAAAATTTTTCAAATGGTGAAGTTTCTTCGAATTTTCTGGTTGTGGCATCCAAACAAAGATGCTGTTACTGAAATTCACAAGCCTGAAAAGTTTAAGGAGAAAACCTTGGATTTTGCTACGGCTGGGTGAGTGAAAGCCGTTTCAGAGCTTTCGCAATTGTGACAAGTTACCACAGACGGAGGGAAAGCCGCCCAGCGAAAAGAAATGTCAAAGAGGCAGATGAAGAACCAGAATTCCAACTCACTTTGATGTAGCCGACGGTCCCTCTAAACCTGCTACTGCTAATTACAAGAGCGTCAAGTGTAAAACGTCTAATTCGATTGCAACTTATGGAGATCATTCCGCGAAAAGGGAATTGCAAAACCAGTAAATATTTACACATTGCGAAAATGTTCTCGCCTTGAACTGTTTGTTTACTCTGTCTACCAGGGAGTGAACCAAAAGAACAAATACGTAACGGGAAAGAAGGATACCGAGACGGCATACTTTGTTTAAATTCTCATGCGGGTGATACAATTTACACCGTAAGATATTTGAGCATAATTTGAGGCATTAATACTGCAATAGTACTCTGGTATCCATTTGTTCAAGATAAAGAAGAGAGAGAATTTCCTCTTTGACTTTGGATTGCGACGAGAACCTCGCTCTAGTGCTGCAACTGTATCTGTTACCCTCCAAGCCGGTTTCAGAGCCGAGAGCTGGTTTGTCTTTCTGAAGATAACACAGAGCTCATCGATGTGATAGCATTACCTCGGAGTGCTTTTCAAGAAACTCCTCGTCTTTAGTACATACAAGATGGCGGATGAGGGGAAAAGGGAATGTGATCTCGGTGCTTGGGTTAGGTTACGATTCGCAACCAACTACCGAGGCAGCACTCAAGTTAATCTATGCAAATAGTGCAGGTTTGAGTCAGGTCTTGGAAGAAAATGGAAGACAGTTTCTCTCTCATGCGCTCTCTTGTTTCCATTTAATAACATCTGTAAAGGAAAGACGAAAGAAATGCGAGGCTTAGCACACTCTGTAAAACCAAGTCAAAGACACAAGGCATAAAACGCATAGCTTGATTCCTTCCTTCCTATCTTTTGTTTCTTGCAGAGTGCATGATCGTTCTATTTTTTCCTTGTGATATCTCTGGTACATCTTTGCTCCTGTCTGAGGACCAGTCGGTGGAAATATGCAAGTTTACACAGTTGATTATTGCACACGTGAGGAGAATGTCTTACAACTGGTGGAATGTACTGAGCAAGTTGTTGCTTTAATGTTTCCGAACATGGGTTGGTGTTGACCGAGCTGGGCAACAAGTAATGTAATGAGGCCATGTTCAGAATGAAACTCTCGTGTTGCGTGACTTACCTGATGGCAGCTGGTTCACTAATATGGCGACATGTGTAACACGTCACGTTACATGAATCAGGAGGTTTTAATCCCTTCGGACCTTACTTTCTCGGTTGACTGCCTACGAATCCTTGCATGGTAATGGGTTTGTGCGATGTAATGAGGAGCGTTTGACAAATGGGAATGGAATCTTGGAAGCAGTTTTCCAATTTTTTTTCTACTTGAGGCTAGGGGGATTATTCCGTCTTGCTGATGAGAAAAATGATCGTCTTATCAAAATCAAAACAGCTGAGGAGGACAAAAAGGCAGAAAAAAAGTTTAAGATTTAAAGAAGGAGATGCCTGAGAAAAAGGCAGTTTTGCTTTTACTGTCAGCTGTTCAAGTTAGTTTGAAACAGGAGCTGGGGCAAGTAAAGGCAGTAGGAGGATGTGGAACTTCCTCTTGAATTCTTTGCAAATCCGGCAGATTCAGCAATCTAAGCACGATCGAACGAGCAGATAGAATTTGCTTCTGTTATTGACTGCAGAAACTTGCTTAGGTTTACAAGTGGACTAACTTCATGAGTGCCGTGGCATTGGCATTAAGGCAGACATACATGCCACATATTCTGGACGAGGAGGCTGGTAATCGTAATGGACTTGCCCTTGCGAATTCTTATTTTGCGAAAGGGCAGGGGGAAAATGCCAGAATGGCGAAATAGTTCGGTCCTTCCATAAGCATGCAATGACGTGATCTTTTGCATGTGAAGGAAATTTTTTCCTTGGATAAGTCGCACCCAGGAACAAAACAAGTTTTCACATCATTACACACGGATTGGATGCAGCGGACAAGCTGGAGGAAATCTGGAGGAAATCTGTAGGAGGTCACTGTGGCGTAAAACTCTATCAAGAGTAACGCATTATTGGATTGGTTCCAACAAAGTCATTGTATTTTATGCGCTAGGATGCACTTCGGTTGCATTGCAAAGGGGGTGACGCTTTTTTTTGTGGTCGGTGTACAGCATGGTCCAAAGTGACTGAACCATTAGAATGTGCATGGTGTTTGCCCTTTGTTCGTTGTTTCAAGTTCCGTCACGGTGCCAGTTGCTGAGTCAAGCTGAAACACGAGTTTGAAGCAAGCGACAAGTGCCAATCCACTGGCCTAGAAATTTTATGCCGGATGAACTACATTTCTTCTGGTGGTAGATTTGCTTCCTAGGGGTTTTCCCTTTCGGATAAATTGGGTCAATCCGAGGAAAATTTGCAATTGAAATTCGGGAAGTGCAATTGAGTATTAGATTCGTATCGGGCTCAGACTTTGATGAGAAGGTCAAGCTTCAATTAGAAGGTGTTGTAAGCTTCCGACTTAGGAGTTGCAGGTGTTAAAACAATCTAATGAAAAATTAACCGGCAGGTCGTTGCCCTGCCATCTTGGCACAGAACTGTTCTAAAGTATAGAGTTCGCGAAACCCGAATTTCAAAACAAGGGAATGAGCTAGAACATCCGCTGTGCAAAATATCAGCAAACTTTGCAAAACTTTGCAAAAAAAGAACACCTACCGGTGCCAGAACCTTCTTTTCTTGAAAGCTCCTGCCAGGCCAGAGCTTCAGCCTAGCCCAACCAACCCTTATCTGACAGTTGACAGACGTGTAAATGCTTCCTGGGTTGCTTTACTAAGTTGCTTACTAAACGTTTTTCCTGACACGAGAGCTGTCGATCTGAACTAGGAAAACTTGAGCTTTAGTTCGGCTGAATTTTGCGTGTCATTAATCGCTTAGGTTTTACGACCGTGTGTTTTCCGTCTCCCAGTTGTACCTTCTATGTTCAGCTATGCTTACACCTGTAGTAACACAAGCTTACCTTTAGCCGATGTACCTCATGAAAAACGATTAGCAAAAATACATTTCCACGAAGCGAAATCGTACATCGTTAACACGAACTTTTCGCACCTCTCTGCGTGTGTCCAATCTTCTCATCAATTTCAAACTTTCAATTCATTGCCCAATGGGAAAGAACACCTACGTATGTACATATGCCATCAGTTTACTTAACTGAATCAATGTGAAATTGTAACAAATATTAAAAACTTTATTCAATTCTACAAAGCAGAGTGACTTCAGGCTACAAAACATGTTCCATTCCATATTCCATCTACTACGTGGGCTTGTTTGCAATCACAACATGTTGAATATTGGAAATTCGCCGAATTTACATAAGGTCCAATCTAACTCTGGTCTGCTCCTTTTGGTTTTACAGTTCCTTCCCATCGAAGAGTGCGAATCCATGGGACTGGTGAACGTCTCATCGAACATCTTCAATCCGCCGGATGAGTTCAATATCACGTGTTTACCCCACGCTCCGGTCCTCTCTCGAACTGCTGTGGTGAAAGCGAGTGTTTTGTCTGTGATGGCCTTCTTTTCCCTTGTGGGAAACGTGGCAACAATGATCAGTATTAAGAGTCAGAAGAGGCACCGAGCCGCTCACGTCTACACTTTAATATATCACTTGTCAATAGCGGACTTGAGTGTGACTTTCTGGTGTCTCCTGGGCGAAGCCCTCTGGTAAGTGTATTGTATCACCATCATTGTGTTTGATTTTTTTTTCTCCTTTTATTATTTCTCTTCTCTCTTTTCCTCCAAAGGTATTTTTCTCCCTCCGAGTTACAGAGGTGTCATAAAATGATTGTGTTTTTTTACACCGCCAACCTTCCTTTGACATTCAGCACATGCTCTCACGTGGTCTTGACAACCTCTGAAGGTTTAGCTCCATAGCAAAAAGTCATGCACCGACCGCGTGCAAAAACCTGCAAATTCTGAAATGACCCCTCCTTGACAATGTCCAAGGTGGAAAACGGGAGTGTTATACGGTACAAGAGTAACCAGTCGTGCATACCAGGCTGTTGCTACGGAGGAGGCCCAAGGTGAAAGTCATGATCCGCAGAATGAATGCACGTAAGGTAAACATCAAGCAGGGCGAATTAGTCAGGATGGCGGAGAGTGGCTACGAGACACATTTAAGTGTAAACGGTGTTTGTACTTATGGTGCTGTGGGCGCTGAAGTGATTAAATGCTTGTGTAAACACACCCGGTCGTGAGGTATATACGGGCCCCTACCTAAATTGTATAGCAGGGCAATGAAAACTCCCAACCGACAAGAACCACGAGGACAATGACGACAGCTAATCGACCGTGTGGAAAAGCGTAACACGTGAATTGCGCCAGTTAAGCGCAACCAGCCAGCACCACGGAGGAGAAAAGAGGGAGATAAATTCATGTCAGAACCTGTGATTGAGTAAAGGAGCTGGTGCGGCTCTTTGGCCGATGTACAAGATGAGAATGATGGTGGGCTTGGATAAAATACCTGGTCTCTCATCCCTCCCGTCTAATTTTAGACCTGTTTGGAGAGCAGTTTGTCTAAACTTTTATTTTCTGGTGGTTAGGCAAACGGTACATCTGCCGCTTGATCGAGTTTCAGAGCGAGTAACGGTGTGTGTGTAAACTGGCATGATGGCGGCTGTGGTCACTTGCATTGCACGCCATAAATATTCGCCGTGAAAGCGGAGTTTTCACAAGGTTTATGCCGTCCCTCTGTCCATGGTTCTTTCTCAATTACGACAAATTATATGGTACTGTGGTTGGAACTAGAAGTCTGTGTTACAGCTCCTGACAGGGGGGAGGGGGGATTTACAGTGGGTGGATTTTTTCCCCTGCCTGTGACGTAATCACTAAATCTTCTTTAACGGTCTTTAGAAATTAATGGCCATGGTTTGTTTGGGAAAATGAAAGGGGTTTTCTCTTCTTAAGGTGAGGACGAAACAAAGGAAGAAGGGTTGTTGGAGTTTTTTCCGATGAAATGGATGATTAATTCTCGATTATATTACTAGCTGGGACCAAGGTCCTGACAGAACAATGCAGGAGGGCCTGGTATTGGAATCATTAAAGTTTCAGCAGGGCTTATAACTTGCAGATCTTCGTAGGAGCCAAGAAATATTACCGGTCAGGTTCAAGTCTCATAACTGGAGGAGAGATGCGAGACACGGGTATTTGGTGGCGGATAAGCTGGAACGAGGAACCTGAAACCTGAATTCATGGGACTGAAACAACTAGACGAGTACTGGGTACTTGCAACGTGAGCTATGGACGGGTTTTTACGACTGATTGTGTACAGGGTTGCGGATTTGTTGGTCCGGGGCCTATAAGCATATGACGGGGTTTTATATTCGACAAAGTTTGGTATTTTTCGCAGTCGAGGATGCATAAAACCTGATTGTCAGCCCATTCATAAAAGTTAAGAGTTATTGGTTAGATTTAGGTTATTGCTGTGGGAATTAATTCCATAATCGTTTTCTACATAAGTAGTGGAGAAAGTTTGACAGTTACTGTAGACACGGTGGGTTGTTGGTAAGCTGTGCTTGATTCTGTAGATGAGTGAAAAGGAACTGGAATGCGGACTAATGCATTGTTTCATGCAGTTGCATTCGGAATGAATGAGACTTTGTCTTGGCTTTGGTGGAGGTTGGAGTTTTCCCTGATGTCAAGGGCAACAAACCAGGCTTTTGTTGAAACCGTCCGATAGACAGTAGGATGATGTTAACTTTGGCCTGTACTGCAGAATGCAATAGAATTTGTAGAAAAACTCAGTCTCTTGCTTTGAAGAAATGTATGCCGAATTCCAGTTTGTTTGCGTATCTTTCACCCTGCAGTGCAAAGTTGTAGATACGTCATTCTGTGAATCGGAGACCAAATCTGAAATTTGTGCAGGAAGAATACGATGATTCACTAATGCAACAGTCGTGACGAACTGATTAAACTTCATTAATTATGGCGCCAAAGTTAAGGAACTTGCATCGAGCTGGAGAAAGTTTGCAGGATATAAGTCGCCGAATTTGTATTGGTAGATTGACAGCTTGACGTAAATAATTACTGAATTACTGAACCAATTATTTTATCATGAGCTCGAATAATCGGAATTTAATGGGATGGAGAAAGACGGATTTTACGCACCTTTCACTCAGAGTCAAGTTCACCACATTTTGCCAGACGAAGCTTTCGGGTTTTCAAATCTCCTTTCTCCTCATCACCATCAAGTGATCGTATGGAATACATGGAAACTCGAACGCTATTCCCAGAAACAGACGTTGGTAAAGGGAGTTGGAAACTAGCATCAAAAAATAATATTTCGTTCTCTGACACAGCTCAAGTTGTTGCCAAGACGCCATATTTCACAAGCCGAGAAAACTTTTCCCTCAGGACTGCCTTCTCTTTTTCGAGATGCCTGACGCGAACTTTAACATTTAATAATTCATTGGCACAATAGACTCATTCTCTTCTGAGCTAAAACTTCGGACTGGTGTTGCTCGCGAACATGTGAAGTTTAATTTTAAAACTGCAGTATTTTACAGACTTCTAAGAAAACTATTGTGCTAAATGACAAAAGAACATGACAACAAGTATCCGTCAGATTAAATGCTATCTCTTACTAAAATAAATCTCTGAGACAACTTTCCCAGCCGGCTTTCAGTTCCAGGCCGTGGGCAATTCTTAGAATTTCTTCGAGCAGGGCCTGATTGATTAGGTTCTAGCGTCTCCAGCAATGGCAAATTCTCACATCAGTCACAGTGACATGAAACCTTTTCCCAAGTTCTAAAACGTTGCCGATGGCAAACCATTAGTTGCGTAAGGAGTGTGCGACGACGATGTCTCACAGGCTTTAATACCGTACAAAGTGCTAGTCCCGACATTACTTGGGGCTTTTGTCCACTTTTCACAGATCAGATCCCGCTTGTCATTAATCTCCAAGAAAAAATTACCAGAACTAACTAAAGAGACCGCCCCTTGGCTGTTAACTGCAATTGTCTACACGATTTGTACTCTTCAATTGACACTTTAAAACCCCCGCTGAGAATTCATGCAACAGTTCTAATTTCTTACCCGACTTGCCACAAGTCGGCTCTATCAATGCCTGCAATCTTTGCCCGTGCACTCGCCCAGTGTCATTGACAGATCACGTTAGTCATTGCACTGAGGCTGTGCTTTCCCCACGGCTACTTTCACCTCCACTTTCTCCCGATGAGTTTGTACCAGAGCCATTCTTCACATTCACTTTCTCCCATTCTTGTACCAGAAGGATTTTCAACTTTCTCCAGTCTGGTACCAGAAGGATTCCTGAAGGGTTTGAGTTATTTTTTTCAGATAAAGACCACATTAACCAACAAACTTCCTCCTTGAGCTGAATGAGATGTAAGTTTACGACCACGAGTAACGCATTAGGTTCAAAGGAGAAAGCTGCTTTCACCTGTGGCTCTCGTCCATCGTCTTCTTGGGCGCGTGTGTATGGACTGCACGTACGCAGGGGCTGACAAGCCACTGGGTAGAGATATTTGTATTGCTGTTCTCGAACGTTATGGCAGGCAATTACCACGCAGCTGGAATTATTATCATCCCGTTAGCCAAAGTTCCCCAGCGAGTGGGAGCAAGCTCAAGCTGTAAGCGGCCCGCCAAATAGCAATACCCTGGTGCGTAGGGCCTAAATGGATTAAATAGCCTGCTGCGTGTAGATGAGATTTTTTCGGGATCAACGCACATAAATACCGAAAATAGCTAGCTGTTGCTCAAATTCTCAAATCCTGCCAAGCCTTTTCCTTCTTTCGAAACCTTAATAGAAAAGTATTCAGCGAGGAATTCCAACGAGAATTAACGACCCCGACCTCTCATGTCTTATGCGTGGTAACAACATTTACAACCCATAACAACCTCTCTTTGACCTCTGGCCCAATTCTAGAAATCTAGAAACGGGCGTGTTTTTTTAATATATTCTAACAGAGGCAGCTGTGGCTCAAGTCAGCTCTCACTTTCATTTCAGTGCGTACGTTTTTTTCTAGATTACATTTTTTTCCTTCTCAATTTATCGAAAGTGCGTGCACACACATCGGATCCTGTGGAAGGAAGAAAAGTAGATTTTGACACAGTGATCTGAAGCAGGAAATCGGAAAAAATCAACCACGGTTAGGTGTCTGAATATCCTTGACATGGAGATAGGAAAGGGGAACTTGACTGGATGAGAATCCTGATAGGCGAGAGTGAAGAAACCAAAGCTCGTTAAAGTATCGTACGTGTCTTGACACAGCAGACTGTATTGGAAGAAAAAGTCCTCGGAATTATATTTCCCTTGCTTTGATTCCAGCCAGAGGTTGGGAGTCGGAGCACGTAGCCTTGAAAAAATTATATAGCGTTCGTGAGGAGATTTTCAAGTGGTAAAAATTGCATTTTCCACTCTACGCGAATCCTAAATTTAGCAGTTCCCCTTATACTTTCTCGGCGTAATTTCTCTCTTAAATAGGACTGATAAGACTACATCCCAGAGAGTCATGGAGCTTAGTTTAACAAACCTGCCCTCGCATGCATGCTAAGACTTGCGAAGGTTGCATCGAAAGATTGTGAGTGCAACATGTGATGGAAGAATCTAGACTTATTGGAGTAGCTCAGGCTAGTAAGTTTGAACAATAGCGTAGTTTGCTTTAAAAAGAAGCCCCAGATCAGAGTAAACGATGATGTTATAAGAGTTTTTGTGAAAACTTTGCTCCAGTCCTCTGCTGCCTCACTCTCGACTCTGTCTTCTGTACCGTAAAACTTTTTCGAGCCTTCAAGAGATGAAACTTAATGCTTGCGACAGGGTAATGGCATTATTTGAAACCGTTTCCAAAGATAAATTGTGTCGTATGGTAATACAGTAGGGCTGAAGTAACTCTCGGGCGGATGGAGTTGGAGCGCAACTACGAACAGGGGGAAAGGTCGGAGAAAGCGGTGAAAGTCAACCGCACACAATATTTACATTGGGTGGGCTACAGAGCCTTGAGTGAGTGGAAGCATATGGAGGGAAATGGCTTTAAAATTCAACTTTCCCAAAGTCAAAGTTCGATGCATACGAATGAACATTGAGGCTATTTTGACAATGGAGCTGAAGAGAATGGCTTTAATTGCATCGCCCGAAAAAGCAAATAAAGAGTGAAATATTTTATTACCATGACGGAACTTTGCCAAGGCAAGGGAACTGGATGGGCGGCAAGTTAAATCGGTCGTTAATTCTTTGAAATCCAATTTGTAAACGTTATTTTCTCATCCTTTCAATGAATGAAAGAGGGTCAATTTACTTAATGTTGCCCAGGCAGTTAGTTACACCCACCCTTTAAAGCTTTTCCACATTTTGACTATAGCTAAGTTTAGTCGCAAGGGCGGAAGACCACAAGTCTCCTTGTGGACAAAATGGTTTTGAGCAAAAGTCAATTTTACTAAAGGTCACATGTTGGTTTTCTCTCCGTTGCGCAAGTTACTTGTCCATAGCCAAGGTAACATTTCACATAACGGTGGTCTGTGTCAGACCTTTGGTTGGTATCCATTACGGAAACTACCGCAGCGATCCTGCCGTGATATAAATAAATTCAGTAATGTAATTCCGTTTCGCCCACACAGTCAAATACTAGAGATTCCTCTTCTTTTGTTTCAGGTTGCTCACAGTGGAGTGGAAGCTGGGGAACATTGAGTGCAAAATTTTCAAATTCGCACAAATGTTCAGTCTGTACCTGTCTACCTTCATCATGGTTCTCATCGGAGTGGATCGCTTCATCTGTAAGTGTTTATGATAGAAAGGCATTTAAATTTCGCAAAACTCTTTTTCAATCTTGCTGAAATGGACGTACGTTGATGAAAATTTTGCACGTATCAGCGAAATGTCACTCAGAAATTTGAAATTCGCGAACGAAAAAGAGCCTTCGCGGAAACGGTTTTTGCGGTTTTGTGACAAGCGGTTCCGCCGCACTTCACACCACTTGATGAACATGAGTTTCCTTTAAAAGTCATGTTTATGTAAGTAGCATAGAATCAAGTAGTGGAGACGACTCAAAGTCGCCTTGAATATCACTTTCGCAAGTCAAGACGGAAACGTCGTCGTCCTTTTTGCCTCAGCAAGGCTACTATCACTTTTGACTGGATCCTCCTTGAGGAGAATTGTTCCCGGAATTAATCTTGACAACTTGTAATTTCAGCTGTCAAGTACCCGATGAAGTGCATGTCAAAAGGGTTGTGCGTCAGACTCGTGGCGTTATGCTGGACGTTGAGCGCCATTCTCAGCCTGCCCCAGGTATGATCACTGGTTTTCATAATTTATAACGTACCATTATACCTGTTACTCCTGCCTTTATTTATAGTGCCGCAGTGTGGGAGCCGTCGAGAAGGGGCCGACGCCTCTTTTTAGCACGAAAATGGAGAAATTCTCCCAGCTGCGAAAATACTCAAGAGCTCATATATACGTTACTCTTTTATGCCTAAGGAAGGGGCAGAGGCCGTAAAGGTCAGAAAAGACCATCGAGTGAGAAATGAGCCGTCATTGAAAACAGTCCTTGAGGGCAATACAAATTCGATGCTGTGGCCTTGACCACGTGTCAGGTGCATTTATTTACGTATATGTGTGGGATATTGCCCAGTATCAAGGAGGTGAATAGCCGTTGGCCGTTCCTAAGCCGCGGGAGGTTTGAATGTCACGGGTGAATGATTGAGTGCCGTGTGGCCACGAACCAGCTCCTCATTATGGGCTATGGTGATGCTACTTGAGCATAATA
Source organism: Sminthurides bifidus (assembly GCA_009872375.1). Classification (NCBI taxonomy): domain Eukaryota; kingdom Metazoa; phylum Arthropoda; class Collembola; order Symphypleona; family Sminthurididae; genus Sminthurides; species Sminthurides bifidus. The sequence continues at coordinate 215 of VRMD01001708.1, read as the reverse complement.
GCTTTTTTTCTATAACCTAAGTCCTTATTCCTGTAGGATGAAACCTATTAGTGATGATTGGAAACTCGTGCCGGATTTGGTTTCCTGGAAAAAAGGGGGAAAAAACCTAGTTTCTGCAACGGAAACTCCTCCAAGCAACCCTTGAAGGTGCAGCAGAGCCTACTCAAGTGCAACTTTGAATGATGAGCTTGGAGGTGAAATTATATTGATATATG
>VRMD01001707.1:0-15747 GCA_009872375.1 Sminthurides bifidus | reverse complement strand
ACCTGTGTTTGGCCATATACCGGGACACTCAAGTCCCGCCTATTTCCTTACTGGTTCTCATAAGTTGGCAATTTTATATTCCTGCCCCAGTTCACTGCTTCTTTCCCCCGATTTGAACGGCCACGGCGGTGACGGCAATGTATTTTTACTTTACGACTACGATTCAGCGAACATGTCCACTTGTACGGTGTGGTTTCCGGTTTCGTAAGATTTTTTTCAAATGATCTCTCCCCTTCATGCTGTTACCCACTAATTACTAATTTAACTTGTCCGATGAGACGCAATCCACCATCTACCCGAATATTTCTCAGTTTCCTAACGCAAATTCACGAAATGTATGTACAATGTTCTGTTACCCTTCACCTAGGGAAAAGTGATGTTTCGCTGATTCAAGCATCATCATTAGAACTTTTCCTCTGGAGTTTTCGCAATCCATTCGCTGTTTGCAATGTCGCCTGAGGCGTTCAAGTACCTTTACTTTCCATAACTACTCGCTTGTGATCTTACAGCGCGTTAATATGGACCACAGTCAAATGTGGTTGTTAGTGTAGCCTGTTAGAAAGTTACGTCGACCTCGCTCATCTGCCGGGAGCGTCAAATAAGAGTCTTATCTGTAACGGTGAGAGGTATTTTGTACAATTAAAATTTAAGTTGTAGTTGTAAGCAATGTACAGAATGCAATTAGAGGGGACTGCACAGGTGTATGCTGCACCAAGGCAATTTTTAGGGGTCAAGTTCTTTAGTCAGGAGGTTAAAATTTCGTTTTGTAGAGTAAGGTCACGTCCTGGTACTAACGAAACGCACAAGGGCAATCAGAAGCTCTGAAACTGACAGCGGTGCGGATTTATCAGATTTTCACTTAAGTACTTGAATTTTAGATGTAAGATTTAAAATCGTGACAACAAATTAAGGCTGGACCTGTTTACATTCTCGAAAAGAGAAAGGAACATTATGTTTTTGAGCATTTCACTGAGAGAGTGAGAGATTACCGCGACAAACTCTTCTGAGGGAATGACATTAAGAATAGTCACTTGTGCAACTGTAAATATAAAATGCTAGTTATATCAAGTTCAGCTACATGTGACCATTGTTGTATATTTGTATATTTACTATTATGGACAGACTGACCCAGAACTGACCTTGAGGACGTTCAAACATTAGTACCTAACTGCAATACCTACCTACTAACATCGACATGCATTCGTGCAAACTTTGTTGTTGTTATTCGGCACAATAAACTGTGCCGGTACGGTACAGTACGCTAGTAACATAAAGCTTAACTTCTACTTTGTCGATAATGTAAGTGCGAAATTCGTAATTTATTTACGTTGAGCTCTAGAGGAGCTTAGGCGTATGTATGGAAAGAAGTTGAATAAAATCATTTTTCTATAACTAAGAGTCTGAAGATCACAATGATTAGGATAGAGGGGCTCCGGTTTGTCATCTAACAAACGGCTATGGCTCCGAGAGCTAGTTACAATTATATAGCTAGCTATTGAGTGAAAAATAGTCTCTGTTCCATTCCAGGTAGCGCAAGCATCAGTCCATACGCAATATTATGCGAAATATAACACAGCATTCGATTTACAATTCATCTAAAATCCTTCACAACGCACGTTTTACAACTTAACATTTGGTGAGGACACCATATTCAACAACCCGTTTTTATCCAGTTTTCATTGACGCAGATATGTCTGCCGAGTTCAAGTGACTAGACAACAAATCAGAGATTCTCTCCGCACTATTTTTAACCAAACCATTAGTATTGTTATTGCCGACAGAAGAATTCTCAGATACGTTTGGTGAAGAGACTGCTCCTTCGGTAACTGTTGTGGTTCGTCGAGATGGAGCTGGAGCAATTCCAGCTGATTTGAACACTGGTGGTATGCCATACATGGCTGCTGCAGCTAGAAAGTGCATGAAGAAGTAGATTTTCCTGTTGAAATAAAAAACGTATTGGTTAAATTCACTAATAGCATCACAACACCTTATCCGATTGATGCAGATTACCGGGACCAACTTACTGATATACTGCAACTGATGATGCGAAGTCCAAGAGCATGAACGTAAACGTGGCGTAAGCCAGAGCCAGACGAGTGACAAACCAGGTGAGCACATCGTAACTGAGTTTTGTAGCAGTTGATTTAAGGGCAATTGGGCGACAGAATCTGCGAACCTGTAGAAAAATGCTTGTTCAACATTCCATCGTCCTTTTTGTTTTATGAAAGCAATACCAGCAAACTGGTGGAACAAGAGGACTTACGACTCTAGCTGATGAGGTGAACAATGCTCCGGTGAGGAAAGTTAAGTAATATCCCGGATAGTACCCGTGCCAAAATGCTGATAGGAGATATGTCAGTACGGTTCTGTTAGCAGGTGCTACCCGTTCGTACATCACGTGCCTCAGCCATTTTCCAGTTCCGATGTTCCAATCGTCCAAGGTCTCCTTGAAGTTCTGCCCGAATTCAACACCCATTGGTCGAACATTAGTGGTGAGGTCCCAAGTTCCCTTATCTTCCACGTAGCCCAAGCCTGAGGCGTTACATACGGCGTCGGCCAGTACCCACGCATGGTAATACTTAAATCGTTCAAGGGTCGTTACAGTTATGACCAAAGCCACTTTTTTCAGCCAGTTGCTATTTTCGAGGAACAGTCCACCTGAAAAAATTACAGTGATCCTTAGTTAATCTCTCATCATGGAAGTCAGAATCATGCTTAAGTGATCTCTAGTATCTACAATTTTAAAGTGAACTTACTAGATAGAACAGAAACAGGATACAAGGATGCGAGCTTCAAAAAGACCACGGCGTATAAAGCGCTCTGCATGATCTTCTGCGCCACAACTTTACTCGAGCTGGGAACATTTTCTCGGTGGATGAAATCAATGAAGTCTTTGTACATCACCAGCGGTCCAGCAAGCATAGATTGAAACTGGAAAATAAAGCTTCCAAACTCCAAAACTGAAGGGACGCTTCTAAAAATCGAGAATCAGATATCAGCATTGTAGAACTTGATTTCCCTGAATTTTTGTGCGATTGTCCCCTTACGTTACAAGATAATGAAGCTGAAGGTCAGTCAGGGGCTTATCATCAGACTTCTTCCTAGATTGTTCCTTCCCATCGCGAACAGAAAAAGCTAACGATATCAATTTTTGCGTCAAAACCATCATCGGGCCTATGGAAAAGATACATAGAGCATTAATGACCATAACTTGATGTAATTAAGACAGGTGATTTCAGTTTCCCACAATAGGAAAAAGACAGTCATGTGTGAAATCCAGCTAGTCTTTCACAACTAATTTCGAAACTGTGATCCTATTCCCCTACATCTCTGCGGGAAATGGGATAAATATTTTTCAAAGTGGATAAGCCCGAAGGCCTCGTTATATTTCATCTACAGCTTCATTAATGTTCCCACGAGCCCGATTTCACCACAACATGTTTACAATTTTAATGAACCACTTTTCGCACTTACCAGTTACGTCCAGTGAGTAGTTTTCTGGCTCGAAGAACTGTCTTCTCCAGTGCAAAATTGAAAGATACAGCATGGAGAAGATGAGCACAAACCTGGAATGAAAAATAAAAATTCTCATATGAGCGTTAGCTTGTATCCTGTCGCATGTCTTGCATGTCTGATAATTTAATCACAGTCTAAAAGTACTGTATTCTCCACAAACTTCCAACACGTGATGTCCACCACGTTTAATGATATAGCCCATTGTTCTTTGTTTCAAGTTCTTACCAAGGCATTTTTCGCGACTCATACTGACTTTGAATGATGAGATAACACACGGCTCCAGTAAATAAGATGTGACCAACTTGACTTCCGAAACAAAAAATGGTGATTGCGATTTCCAGCCACCATGCAGAACCAAAGACGGCCGTGAACTGAGCCCGTGACATGCTTCTTAAATACGAAACTCAAGCACAATGCGAACAATTGACAAGCGATGAAGTTCACCTAAAATACACACAAAAATTAAGCTTTACCAAACCTTATCCATGAAATAAGGGAGAAGCTATTCCTAAGCAAAACCTACGGAGAAGTTATAAGCTTTCGGCAACTTGTTGAATTCTGAAAATGCAACGCAATTCTATCTCCTCCGTAGTTTTCTCCACCACCGAAGTCAATTCCAGAAACGTCATCTCATACAATTAGAAATATTCCTTCAAATTCTTGAAATAAGATTAACAAATGCTAAAATTTACCTGGTCAATTGGCATTTTCACATAGTCACTGACGAAACTCAAGGAGTTAGAGCCACCGTATTCAATAATATGTTGGATTCCCATTTTATCCGTCTGCACTTTTACCAAAAGGACTATAAAAAAATTAATCGACGTGTACTATTTCCTAATAGAAAAGGCCAATGTTGTTGTTGTGCATCTACTGCACTGCACTGCTTTCGGAAAGACCCTGTGGCTGTGCCTGTACCGGCATCCGTTCACTGACTGACTGGTTGCTGAGAGACGAGAATCTTCCCGAGCACCTTCTTCCTCTGTTTACAACAAGAGCTGAAAAGAAAAGAGAAAACTTATCTGTTACTCCAGTACATATTGCGCGATACTCAAGCAGAACTCGAGCTCCGAGAACCAAATATAGCTTGACGTTTCCCATAGATAATAACTTCAAGTGAGAAGATCTCGAATTCCTTTTCCTACCTGTTCGTGCATATGACGCTTTGAGTTCTTATTGTTTCGTGTCCCGGAGCTATTCCATACTACAAGGTTTGTTGTCCTATGTTCCAAACGATTAAGCTTCCACCGTGGCGTGAAGTGCAGATCTCCAAATCTACATAAAAACAAAAACGTGGCCTGATAAGCAATTATATCCAACTTTTGACTTTCCAGAACAGAAAGTAACGCGAAAAGATAAGCCTTTACTTAATACTGGTTTTATGGCTTATGATCCTGCTACAGAAGCAAGGACAACACTGGAGATTTGAAAAATTCTCCAAGGAAACCAAAACCCGTTTCAGAATATGTAAATACTATGTTATGCTAACGATAGCAACAACTAAAGTGAGACGGATCACAGCACAAGTAGTCTTAAGTATAACTCCCAGAGCTTTAAGAGGTGAATCGATTTCCTCAAGGTCTACAGGCTGAACTTGGCATTCTACGGGAGAAACCCTAACTTGACAGTAAAAGAGAAGTGACTGGTATGGCTGTCACCGTATAAGTTTCATGACTTCCCCTGTTCAAGACGAAGTAAAGCTACCGCTTAAGTCACTAAAATATTCACGATGTCGGGACTTGCTAACTAAAGAATGCTTACTGTGTAATGGGGCTGACGTAAGTTCTGACTGAGCGAAGACTTACAACATGAAGTTTGCGAGAAATGACAACGTTTGCAATTTCACGCTTTTGTTCGTTCAAACGACGTTTGTCAGTATTCCATAAATGCAAGCGTTGCGCAGCACTTCACTGGGGACTGCAGGTATTCTAGGAACAAAGACCAAGTGGAAATCTGGTTCACAGAATTAGTCGTACCCAATTCCTGCTTATCAACGGCAATGTTATTAAACGTTCTGATTCTAATTGCGAAGCCTAACTGAATGTGTTTATGTCTCGGTGCTTGTTATCAACTAAGAGCTGTCGTACGATACGCTCACGTGTTGTTGCCCTGCCTCATTTAAAATATAATCGAGTCATCCACAATCCACAGACTCATATTCTGCTACAAGAGGATGAGTCGTGGGTCGAGCTGCACTTAAAAGATGATATTCATGCAGTTCTAGAGTTCATCAACTGGGTAGTGCGATTGGAAGGCTGTGGGGCTTCTATAAGGGTTGGGCTGAATGAAGTGGGTACATGGCGACCGAATTGCGAATACATAATAAAAACTTCCAAAAAGGCACTGATCTCATAATACCACAACGCAAGACTGCAGAGCATAGAAACTCCCTGGGGCTTCTGACAGATGAGTAAATGAAGGGAACTTGGCGAATTTTCATAAGCTGGCTTGTATCTCAGCGTTGCAAAATTGCAAACGGTGGGAAGGACGTCCACCACTGTCGATTTCAGCCAAAGTAACATTTACGTTTCTGATCGCGTACCCTCAGGCTCTGTTCGTTTGGAAGTGCTTGGATCATGAAGTCACGAAATCTTCATGACACATAGTTGTGTTTGAGAGCGAATACTCAAGATTTCGCATGCGGCAAGTGTTGCCAAATGTCTAATCTTGTTGATTAGCTAAGCGTGCGTTGAGGGTCGGCTGTGAGATCTTGAACACTTACTACATGTGCAATTCATGATCGAGGGCTTTTCATCATACTAAACTATAAGAAAGAAGCTTTGGTGTAGCTAAAAAGATTATTACTTACCTCAACGTTTTGCATGGTCAAGTGCAAGTGCCGTCAGTTCTTTTCTGTTTTGAAATAGGTAATTGTTGGCAATTCATTGCAATCAGACCCAAAGCAACTTGTTTTTTATTGGTAGAAGAAAGACACTACTTCCATAGTGGAGAACAATAGCATCACCTGACTTCAGCCCACGCGTGAGCCGTACCATCTCAGACGCGTGAACAGGTGCCTTGTTGCAGGTTTCCCCGGTGTGATCAAGTGCATTGACAGGACCTTGATCAATTTCCAACGATATCTTATCCATTAAAGTAGGTCTGAAATCAACCAATATGCAAGGAGCTTGAATCAATTATTATGTAACAAAGCTTGCAAATAAGCAATTGCAGTGCATGTCTGTCAAAAAAGCGTATCTTGTTATCAAAGCATACGAATTACCACAACGGCACTGTACAGCTAGTTACGTTCTTGAATGGTAGTAGAGCAGAAAGTAGAAACCTACCAAACCACTTACTTACAGGGCTTCTTTTATGCGAAAACAGCTTTTCAAGTAAAAGCTACATCGCAAAATTGCTTGTAATTTCAAATACTTAAATTAGTTACCTGAACTGTTATTGCGTAACTCGGATGATACTGTTGCGTTTTAAAATAACGCTATTCACAAAAGGTAAGTAGTAGGAGTACTACTGCATGTTTTACGTGGAAGCATCAGAGGAAACGGTTTACAAATTCATTCCCGGCACACTGTGTTATCCAGGAGATTTCGATGTCATCGAAGCGCTTCAGTTCGGACTTCCATTCCCCAATGCTTCTACTTCATCTTATCCATTTTAGATTTTAAATGTTATTAAGATTTGAACGCATTAGCCCGAGTAGTTTTAAATGACTTTATTTCTTAAAAAGTTTTCAAAAAATGACAAATTATGTTCATATTCTTGTCTTATTTAGGTTTATATATCCGGTTCCTAGACAACTTAGTTTCAGTAGGTCCGCAGAAATTTTATCAGTATCTTCATTTTCCTCGTCTTCCTCATCATTTCCACTACCTGGTTTATACTTTTCCACTCTAAAAGTTACACTGAAGAAAGTTCTCAAGTCTCGGAGAAACTGAACTGTGAATGGCGTTAACGAACCCAGAATCACAGAACTGACATCTTTTGGCCCAAGCGCCATTAGCCCTAATACTAGCCACTGATACACAGGGTCCACGCAAGACTTAGTTGCGATTTCCCGCAAAAGCTCCTTCGCGATCTTATTGCCAAACTCTTCAGGAGTCATCAGCTCATTGGATTTCTTCTTTACATCCTTAGTGCCATCAATAATGCTTGCAGTAGACTCTTCCTTCCTCAGCTTCTTAAAAGGTACATCGTTTTCTTCCTCGTCTTCATCTCCAAAAAGTGTGTACTTCCTCTTCTTCTCTTCAGTCCCTGACTGAAGCTTATATGATGGATCCAATTCCACACTAGATACTGACGCACTAGTATCAGTGGTATCTCGACCAACAAAACCGTCCGACGCATAAACAACGTTTTTTGTCGTTTCTGCATATAAGCACAGGCCGAATCCTGGCACTTTTGATTTAGCTCGCTTCACAACGTCACTAGTGATGAAAACATCTGATAAAAATGGAATGAAGACTCCTTTCGCCGATGTTACGATTCTGGCAAGAAGTTGTGGTGATACGCGGAAACCGTAGACAAGCCCTCGCACTTTCTTCACCTTGCCGCATCCTTCATTGAGCTGGTTTCGCAGGGTTAGGAGCTGCTTCTTGACGGTACACTTAAAAATCAGTGTGGACGATTCATAACTTCTACTTGTAACCTGCAAAGACCATTAATTGTTTTAATTGCGAAAATTCTGAAGTGTACATTTCGAATCGAACTAATATCAAGGATCCTTGGGCTTACATTCAATTCAGGCTCCAACCCAAAATGCTCCATTATAGGCAAAGCTGCGTGCTTGAGTTTATAGACGGAGTTGTATCCGTTAGCATCGTTTTGTAAACGCCCCTTTAAAGTTACGTTAACAGGTTTTTTGCAAAACGGCGCAAGCAGCAGTAGAGGTTCCAAGTAGTAACTCAAAGGTCGTGAAAGATCACAGCTGTGCTCGACATTTCCTCCCGTCAAAACCCCAGGTATAAAATTTACTTCTGTACCAGTTTCCGATATCTTGATAACAGTTCCATTGCTAATTTTGTTTAACAACTCCAAGAAAGACACTTCGAAAGGTAGGACTCCAACGTTGGTATCCGACTGAGAACGAATTTCTTCAATTTTCACAGGTCTGGATGACAGCAGGGCCAGCATTAATCTTTGCCGAAAGTAATTACTACCTTGCGAAAATTTTAGTTTTTTGGCACTGGTTATACTGTCGATTTCCATGTTTCAAACTTCCAAATAATAAACAGCACGAAAATTTTCAACTGAACCGGAACTTGGTACTTGAAGAATCTTTTGGCACTTTGCGTTTCAACGAGCCAAAATTTTACATAAACCGTAGTCCTGCGAAAATGTTTAGAATGATTTCAACTGACATTAATTTTATAGGTCCTTCAGTTTCAGTTTTTAGCCATAATTATGAAGTTCTACCACGTGCACAAGTTCACAAAAACTATACGGATATTTATACATTCATGTACATACGTAGATCCCAGATTCGAACGCTACGGTGAGTCCAAGGAGATCTAGAACAGGAATTAGGCTGTCAAATGCTCCTCCAATGATGTGTTGCAGCCATTAGCTAGTTAAGATTTTCAGGTAAATGAGAATTAGCTCTTCAATAAAGATTAAGATACAGTTTTCGTTTATTTCTGATCTGAAAATATTTGAAGCCGCATGGTGTTTTCATGTACATACGTAGATCCCAGATTCGAACGCTACGGTGAGTCCAAGGAGATCTAGAACAGGAATTAGGCTGTCAAATGCTCCTCCAATGATGTGTTGCAGCCATTAACTAATGTTAAGATTTTCAGGTAAGAGAATTAGCTCTTCAACGAAGATTGGAATACAGTTTTCGTTTATTTCTGATCTGAAAATATTTCAAGCCGCATGGCGTGAATAAGACAATGTAATACCCATCTTCTGTCCTATAAGATCCATTACCAGCCGGCAGTTCACTGTCAGCTAATCAACTACGCCAAGCCTTGATTGCACAATTTTAAGTTTCTTTTGGACGTTATCGTAGTACTTCATTTTTGAAACAGCAGAGACAGCCATGTCAATATCATTCTTCGTAAAAGCAGCTTGCAGTTGGCTGAAATGAGACAATCAATGACACCAGATTAGTTATACACAGCGTGATTTCATTTCAAGGCTTCTTTTAAACGTTTCGGAATCTTAAATCGAGCCTGTGGCACAAGTCACTTACCTATTTAATCCCTCCAACATTTCATTGTTTATCATTCTTCGTAAAAGCAGCTTGCAGTTGGCTGAAATGAGACAATCAATGACACCAGATTAGTTATACACAGCGTGATTTCATTTCAACGCTTCTTTTAAACGTTTCGGAATCTTAAATCAAGCCTGCTGCACAAATTACTTACCTATTTAATCCCTCCAACATTTCATTGTTATCTTTCCGGAACTTGGCCAAATCTTTAGTGTTCTGTATTTCTTCCACCCTCTCGTTCAGCTCCATTACGGCCATTAGGAATTCCGTATCCATGGTAATGCTCTGTTCCCGTGCTTGACTATCCACACCTTTAAGTTTGAGCAAATATTCGGCTCGTTCCATAGGATCATGCAGTACAGCATATGCCTTATTGACAAATGCAGAAAGTTCATCACTAACTTGTTGCTCTTCCTACGAAACAAACAAACAAGAAAAGAAAATTAATTCAAAAACCCAGCCAATGATGGATCCCTATAGCGAAATTATGTACATAGATTGGATCTTGGTGTAAGTTGCTCATCTTCAAATTAGTCTTGTTGGAATGGGTTGAAAGTCTAGAGCTAGTTACACACCTACACAATTCACTTACACGTAAATCTTTACATTTCCAATATTATTCTGTACTAACTACACAAAAATTCAGTAGTGTGCTTAAGTATAATTAAAGTAAAAGAAGAGCCACGTCGTAAATTAGCTCACAGCACCACTGTTTAATTATGATCGCGAAAATCTGAACAGCGAAAAAATCAACATTACCTTTGTTTTCATCGAGAATAAATCCGGGTGGAGATTCCTCTGTAAAATTTTCATCGCTTTGGACAATTTGGATAAATCGATTTGGTAAGTGGCCGGCAGTTTGAATACTTCAAAGTAATTAAGTGATCCGCCTTCCGTATTTAGTTTTTGCAAAGCTTCGCAATTCGAGCAGGTTTGCAGTAGGTCATGAAGTCCTTCCTTTTTTTTAACCTCTGTTCCACATTTCCAACAAGTAAAAGTACTCACGGTGGCAAATAACCGGTAGGTAGGTGGCATTTGACCTAGCTGATACTTTCTGACCCCGTGTCCGTTAAATTGGCAAGCAGAAAAATTTGACAAATTAACAAGTTGCCCAACACATCGCGAGTGTTGCCATGGATAATTTTGTGTAGTAAGTTTGCAAAAATGTAAGCACGAAGCCAAGCACCGCGAACAACGCATTTTGAACCTGCGAATGTCAGTTAATTAACTAGCACCATGAACAATAGATTTTTGACAGTCCTTAGACTAATGCAGCAAACAAACGATTCTTACTCAAGGCCACAACTGAAACTATCAAAAAACTTATACAATCAATGCAATCACGTGCTCACAGGTGTGACAAGATGTTTACATTTTTGCAAAACACTAAGTTTTCGCGCCCAACAACTTGAACACTGTCAAACAAGTCTTTGTTCTGCGGAGCTGGAAATAAGTTTTAAACGTTTTGGAGAAGAGGCCCAGAGCGTAGTATTAATTGTAAATTTACAACGAGCTGTGTCTGTATAAATTTGAAAAATTACAGTCATTAAGCTTTGTAAGGTGGTAATTAAGCTGTTGGGGTTAACGTTATCTTTTCTTGTTCCTGGCAGTCAGTCATAGCAGCCCAGCTTCTCCAGTTCGGCTTTCCACATCATAGCCTCAAAGATTCCTTGTCTGGTCAAATTTTTTCGCCATTCGTAGCTTCCTGCAAAGTAGTCGAAAGTACAATCTTGACAAATTAAACTCATGAATCAGAACAATTCAAGGTTTAAAGAAATCGACAGAGTTCAGGTTTTCATTACCCCTCTCCTCGTCAGCAGGAACATGATGAACCGTAATGCGTCGGTCGAACTTAACCTTGGTCATCCTTTTACCATGCATCTGCTTAGACCCTACCGACTTTGATTTCAAACGCTTTCCTTGATGAGCCAACGCTGTAGCAGGGATATTTGGGCTACTAGTTTTTGCAGAAGGATCAGCTAACTGGAACATGTCAACCAGAGGGCTGGAGCGTCTCTTCTTTTTCGAATTTAGTCGCTTGTTGCTAAGAAGGATTCCATTCCTCTCCACTGTTCGTTGATCAATTTCCGATTGGGACCCTTTAATCGAATGAGAAACCGAGGGCCTGAAGTGAGCAATTTCCTCCAGTTTTGTGAATTCTGAGTGGTGCTTTCCAGAATGATAGGCGCGGATTTTGCTATTAGGCTTGAATTTAGGGACGGATTTCCTCACCGGGGTAAATTCGTTAGGAGCAACTTCAGTTGCTTCCCCAAGCTTATTGACCTTTAGCATTTCCGCTAGATCGTCAACAGTGCTGCCATGTTCTTTAACAGCTGTAGCTACTGGACTTTCTGACATAAAGGACTCGCTAAGAAGTGCTTGCATGGGGAACTTTTGAATACCGTTGCTCAAAGGGATAACTGCTTCATGATCCAACGGAAACATTTTTGATTTACTTTTCTTGCTGCTACGAACTAGAGTCGGAGCTGCAGTTGCAGGTTCCTTTTTACGTGAAAGTTTAGGCATTGTGGTAAAATGATGTCAGGAAATCAATTCTAGGCTATCAATTACTTAAAGGGTTCGAGCTATTCCATGAACCCTACGGACTTGTTACATTCTGTATAGGGGTCACCCAGCTTGACCACTGTGTACCGCTAATGCTTACTCTACTAACTACCGTAATTTTGATCTTTGCCTACATGAAAAATATTTAGGAGGGTAAAACTCAGATTGGCTGTTAAGTTTCTGTGGAATCTTGCGACCAATTCCCGCTGTACAAACAATTCATGGTGATTAGCACTAAGGCGACGGCAGAACTCAAAATGTCTTGATAAACTCTTGGAAAATTGGCAAAGTTAGCAAAAGTAGGCAAAGTAGGCAAAAGTAGCAAAAAAGGCTAAGTGCATCATTTTGTTTCTATTGTAGGCTGAAAGAGCAAGTAAAATGGAAACTGCGCGAGTCACGCCTGTTCGGCTTGATCGCGAGGATGAGAAGAAAATGCTCCCTTGTCGATTCTTTGCAAACGGCTATTGCCACAAGGGCAACCGGTGTCGTTTTTATCACCCGTTGAACATGAATCTAAGTTCGATCATACGAGTGCCGCCATTGCCACCGAATTTCGGTACTGGTAGGAGTTCCAGTCCTGATGTGACCAGAAGCGGTGGGGTACAAGCACAGCCTCCGTCTCCACCGCCATTGGTGCGGGAGCCCAGAATACCACCTTTGATGCCTATGAGTGAGAAAAAACATTAAAAACGTTTTCCGATTAATTTTACTTTTGATGACTTCTGACAAGCTTGAACCTTATGACAAAGTCTGATTTTATGGAACTATCTGATTCTTTAGCCAGAAAATAGAAAACTTGAACCTTCTCATGACTTTTTTGCACAGATGCTCCAGTGCAGCACAGGGTAGTACCGGTTCCAAGCATCAACCCGTACTTGCACCATGTGCAAGCTCCGCCGATGCCGAATGAGTATGCCACCTATCGCCCTGGGGTCGCGGCCCCTTTGTACAATATGTTGGACTATGAACTTCCGGCTCCACAGTACCATCCACGACCTCACTCACCGCCACAGCCAGTTCCACAAGTACCAATGTATGAGCCTCCGCTAGTTCATCAAATTCCGAACCAGAATACTTTGTTCAGTCACATTGACTGGAGTGAATTCCTAGCACCTGGTCAGGCACCTCCACCACCTACGCTTGTTCCGGACGACCAAAGAGATCGATTTGGGTAACAAGAGTATTTTGGGTCTCAGAGTGTCCCACTTTTGCTCCGGAAGTCAATATTTGTTGGTTTTTGCGCTTTGATTGTGGGTTCACACTCATGATGAACGTGTCCGTTGCAGGCAAGATAGCAAGGGATCCTCTTTGATGGAAAGTTCTGACGAAGCTCCATCAACCAGTGCAAGCAACGAGGACATGCCACCGGAGGGCCGTTCTCAGAGAAAGCTGACAGCTAAAGAAGAGTTACAAATGAAAGTAAGGCAAATTGCGAAGGAACTTGCCGAAGAGCCAGTGACCCCCATTCATAGTTTGGATAGCTTTTTAAGAAATTTTACGTACAATGGATTTCCACCGCAAGCGGCGAAACTCAAGATGAAAAAAGTGAGTTACATGTTCAAAAAATTGAGTGCATGGTGAAAACAAATGCATTCTGCCATCAGTAAGACTTAATCAAGCTATTTTACTTTTGCCGCAGCCTGTGAAGGAAGCCCTAAAGCCTGTCGAAATCCCTAAAGCGGGAGGAGACGGAAGCTCTTGTGAAATTCAGTCGCAGGAGTCTCCACAGCCCCAACCCCGAACCTCCTCGGAACATTTCACGGTTCGAGATATGGCAGATGCCCTTATAGAGATCTACATTGCTAACGAGCGAGAGCGAGAAGAAAAAGGTAATGATGAAGAAGCAGAAAAGCCTTTAACTTAATTGCGAGGATGAGAATGTCTATGGCTTTTAGCTATGCAGAATGGTTGCACATTTGATTCTATTTCGTGGATGGGTACGAACAAGTCTGCTTGCAGGCTGTAAGAGCATTTCTTGCAATTGTAAAATCGTTCAAGGATTGTTTCTCGTGCATCTTATTAAGTTAGACGTAGATTAGCGACAAAGATAGGTTAGAATGTCCCAACTTATAATGGTCATTTATTTATAAAGTACTTCTGCTTTCTGGAGCTACAATTTCCATTCAAATTGAATAAACATAGAACTTCTGACAAGTCTTACAATACAGACTGTAAAAAACGAATACCTTACGATGTCAATAGCTGGTAACAACTTCAGGGTTAGTATCAACATAAGATGATGTGGGGAAAAACACAGCTAATTCGATAAAGGGCCGCTAGGTTTTGGCAAAGTCAGTTAAAGTGGTAAGGAAAGAACTGGACTACTGGACCCTTAGGGACCCAACAAGAAAATGAAAACAAAAATTGAAGGACAAGTTACACGGAAGACCTCGTACAGAAAAATGAAAGAAAGGAGATGGAATGATGATCTCCATAATAGCAAATCAAGAGATTTAGCGGCCATCTTTGAGCTTTTCTACTCGGCTAAAGGGACTCACGGCAAACGGACGGGATCATGAGAAAATTTGACCATACAAATTACAAAATAACAAATTCAGTGCAATTGTTGGCATGATACTACATCTAGTTGAGTGTAACTCAAGTAGGAATGTAGATCTAGCAGGAAAAAATCGGCAAAATCACAACGTAAAGACTTGCTACCACTTCAAATTGAATTAAAGGACATTATTTTCTTCAACTTTTAACTTACGGAAGGTTAATATGAACTATGCCATTTCATCTGATGCAAGAAACCAAAAGTAACTTAAGATAGAATATTGATTAGACTCTCAAATCGAGCTGAATGCATGCTTGAAATCTTAAAGTTTTACAAATAAAACAGGTTGTAAGCTAAACTTTCATTGAAGTCGGTAGATCCGACGGCGACTAGCTGAGAGGCTAACCTGGCAGCGTACTGGCAAACGGCTGGTATTGCGATGGTACTGAAGCAGTTGAAGTATGCGTGACAAAATTTGAAAGTGAGTAACTGTAACTTGTCGATTCCTATGTCTTGCTCATCATGAAGGACGACACACGTGGTGGGAGACACAGTACCCTGGCGAACTGATTGCGGAATAAGGTAGAAATCCGTCCTGTAATAATTCGATTCATTATTAGTCTAAAATCCCTCAATACTCTTAATAATATAAATTACCGTGTGCAGGATGCATCTTCAATAGTAAACTTATAAAATCTTACCATTGGGGAAGCGTAATCGCGTCGTCGAAAACAGTGCCCGGCCTTGGGTTGCATACAGTAGATCCTTGTTTTCCAAAAACACGGATACCCAGGCTGCGATTGACGACCATCACGCTGAGTTTAGGCTTTCCGCCAGATGAGCCTTCGTAAACCTTTTGAAACATGGCGTCGACGTGACGAACTGTTTCTTTTTGGATTAAAGGGAAGTATGCCTCAGAGTAGCCTTCCATCATAAACACGATACGACTGGGTAGCTGTCCCTTGTTAGCTTCGGCGAACGCCAAAATACATCCTGT
>VRMD01001706.1:0-15768 GCA_009872375.1 Sminthurides bifidus | reverse complement strand
ACCACCAGTTTTAGTTACCGCTCTGGCCGGATATGACATTTCAAACATACGTTCTGTGTCCTGAGTTGTGGCACCTCTCAACTCGGCACGCATTAAAGTATAAAGTAGCACGCTTTTTGGGCGGTCTATGGCCCACTGAGCAAAGATAGAATCTCGTTCACAGAGGGCTTAAGTACAGGATTTTATATCACAATGGGCAACAAATAACCGCCTCTTCAATTGTCCTCCCGCACGTCACAGCAGCAGGAGCCACTCACACCCATTCGTGTCCCTAACTAACGGCAATGTATGCAAGTCCGATGTACAACATTTTCAAGAATAAAATCATTTTATAAACATGCTGCCATCCAAACTTGAAGAGTATCCGTGCCAATTTTACCACACATGGGATTAAATGAGCGCAATAGTCCAAGCTCGTAAGCCTGTCAAGGCTTTCTCCACTTTCACCTCGTGTGCTATAAGTGAAAGTCTGCTGTGAATTATTCCTTGCGTTACCACTTGCCGCAAACACGGAGGTAAATGGGCATGGCATCGCCTCGGAAGATAAACTTTGCCTGGTGTTAACACAGTCAGGAACAGGAAAACAAAGATGTCTGCACACGAGCACAAAGCCATGAGCTGCTGTTAAGAGCTAAAAAGAAGATTTGACGTATTTAATGATCAGTTGAATTTCCGGAGCAACAGCATCAGACTTGATTTGAGTCGGGGATTTTTCCTTTAAAGCCTGCTGGGATCATTCCCAGCCAATGTTGACTATCGTATCTGTGTGAAATGATCAAAATGGGTTAGTGGGCGTATGAAAAACGCTGGGAGGATAACGCTCCCTCTTGGATCTGGAACTCCAACGACCATGAGTTACAGCTCCGATGGTACAGAAAGAGGAAAATCATTCCTAAAAAACTGATGCCTGTGAGGAAAGAAATAAAGAGTGTGGGTCGTAGATAGTGATAATTTGTTCTTTATTCCTTCCTGGCTCAAAGTGTCTTGTTAGTAAATCTAGTGAAGGAACCTATATATCGATGACCAATATCTGTTCATGTGCTATCCAGCTCCGGTCCAAGGGATTTCTTGGCTCCGTTCCCAGTACGAGGGTACGTGCGAAAAAAAAACTCCTAGTGCGAAAATCCTACAAAAATTTTCCGAACGTGCCATGGGGATAGTTCAACTGTGCAGGAGGAGAGCAAGTTCGATTATGGTAGCTGGAGAGGTAAATCGCTAAAATCTGGTAGCGTATTCAGAGGGTATGAGAGGGGAATAAATATTGTATTTTGAACAAAAATATTTCTCGAGAAATTTCCCCGCACACTCACATCTTAAATTTCCTTGTGACGGCATCACCAAGCTGCGTGAGAAAGCTTGAAAGAGGCTAGAAGCCAAGCTGAAGCGAAGGCTCCAGTAGCCCTTGGAGTACGTTTGCACATGAAAGCGAAGAGCACAAGAGCAGTCAATTTCACCAAACAAACACAAGATTGCGTACAGACCAGAGAGAAAGCACAGGGAGGTGGAGGTATACGGTCGGCAAAGGGAGTAGCGGCAGGATAATGTTGAAAAAGGGAGCATTAGGATCTGAAATTAGGAGACAAGTCAAAAGGGCTAGGAGGAAATAGTTGTATTTTTCTCATCTGTACAAGTTTATAGTCTGCCTACGATTACATTTCATCCCGCGTACAAAACAAGCAGACGCGTGATGCATCCAAAATTCTTACGCCTGTTGTGACCTCTAAAAAAAATTCTCCATTTACTCTCTTCACTCTCGCTTCGTGACGGCTTGAAAGGGTGTATTTAGAAGCAGTATTGTTTCAAAGTACTTGTTCCGGGGATGCATGCTTATCCACGAGACCTCTGATCGTGAACGTGTGTGTGAGTATGAGGAGGAAAAATAAAAAGAAACTACTGGAAAATAACATTTTCCTCCACTGATTCCGTAAACAGGGTGTAATATTGCTACTGAATGAGGAAAATATTAGGACAAACCCACCAAATCCTATGGGCACACGAAACTGCACATCAACCCACTCAGCCTTGTCCTGTCCCAGGACGCTTTAAGCTCTTTGTCCATGCTGAATAGTGGGAGAGGAACGGAATGATTTCCGACCATTCTTCTCATCCTTGCTGAACAAACCACCCGATTCAGCTTTGGTTTAAGCATGCCGCACAATCATTCACCCTTTCCTTTCCTCCTACTTCCCCGTAGTGTAGTCGGCTGGCGGAGGAGAAAGCAGTGAAAGCAGGGAGAGTTCTCATGCATCCAGTGTCATGCTGGCTGCAGGAGCGGCTCGCCCCCAGTGGATTGGGTGCATTGCATGCGATGTTTCGTGTCTGTGTTTTCCAAGTCGTGGTTGGTCAGTTGAACAACATCTTAATGATATTTCGTCCTGGCGAAAATGTAATCCACTCGCAGACTCGAGACAAGGCTTGTATAGTACCTACCGTTTCATGTCCTCTTTTAGGTGCAAGGCACAGCTCCAAAAAATAAGAAAAACTGCCATGTCCGCCAGATTCCGGCAGCAATGGCCCTGCACCACGCCAGCTCAGAGATGGTCATCAGAGGCTGGTGAGGGAGGGGGAAGACATGAAGAATTCTCCCATGATCTACAATGGCAGAGGGATCAAGAGGAGGATGAGAGGAGAATATCAGGAGCTTCCAGCTTGCCCAAGGACCGGATGGGTGAAGCTGGTGAGGAGAAAATGGGGGATAATCGCGACCCAATTCTTCTACCTCATTCCCTCCATAATGAATACTCCGCTAATGAGGTGACAATACCCATTTCAACATGCCTCTCTGTTTTCACCCTGTACATTCTCGTTGGCTCCTTGGTGTTCTCGTGGTGGGAAAACTGGGACTATTTGGATGGTTCTTACTTTTGTTTCATCAGCTTGGTTACTATTGGCTTTGGTGATATGGTACCTGGCACGGCTTTTCATCTCCGCGAGGCAGAGCTACACAAGCAAGTTATAGACGGCCAGCTAATTTTTTGCTCCATTTACATCCTCCTCGGAATGGCTCTCATGGCAATGTGTTTTCATTTGACTCAAGAGAGGATTTTCATCACAGCAAAAAAAGTTGGCAAGTTTTTTCATCTCGTCTGATCACTGATCACTGATCAGCTACTCTCTACTTCACTCCCAGCTCCTGCTCAAGTCACAGATCCTTTGACCACGCCGTAATCCTTTCCAGAAAGAAAATAAAACAGCCGCATCCTGTAGGCGAATACCCTCAAGTAAAACTTTGGTACTGTTTTCGACAAAAAAAGTCAGTGGAACAAACCCCATGTTCCAGTCTAAGTTGCATTCAGCGCTGTTAAAGACAACATACACATAAAACTTTCATACCATTAACCATTGTAATTACTACGATACAAAAAATGTACAATTTTACAATTGGATTAGCTAAAGCCAATGCGGCAGACGGGATTTAAGAATATAATTAAAAACAAAAATGTCTCTGTCCTCGTATTACTTTCAAAAGCTACAGCGTATAGCCTAGGGTGTATAATTGGTAAAAATTGTATGCAATCAAGCTTTCATATTTGCCAACCCTTGTATTCCATAGTCATTGAGTTTCTTACTAGAGGGATGATTGGGACCCATTTAAATTTTCACTCTTTTTAGGCAAGTATCAAGCATATCATAGCAAGCATATCTTTATTGCAGGCTAATAAAAACCAAAACCAGCTTGTTAGTTCATCAGTTCCTGGCTCAATACACAAGCCAGATTGTTAAGATAGCCTTTGCTGCAACAGCCTGAAAATTACTTTCACTTTCTGCGCTTTGCTCCTCTGATTTTCTATGGCTATGGCATTTGTCTGTGCCATGTTTCCTTTTACGCTCGTTTATTTTTGAATCACATGGTCTCATCGTCGCTGTTTACCTTTACTTTCCTTTTCTATTTTCTCTCCCAGTCAAAGGTATAGCATGGCTGGACAGTTTATGCGGACGTGTTGGTGCAAGTGCTTGACCGGAACTTGAAATTTCAAGCCAAATCTACAAATGCTGTTTCTGGTATGGAGTACCGGATCCCTGGCTCTCTTGACACCTCGTCCTCACTTAAATAATCAGAAAGAACTAGAAAACACGCTCAGCCTAGACAGCTGCCCACGTATCCGATGCCATTATCGGTATAAAGGAAAGTGGTTTTGCTCATTGCTGCTACTGATCCTCCCATCAGCACAAGAACTTTCACCGCAGTCTTTAGTTTATCCAGGGCAAACATGGATTCTTCCGTAAAATACATTCGGAAAAGGCTACATTTCATCCCTTGCCTTTGATTTTAGACACACCAAGGTGTGTGCAACCTCCCTCTCGAGAATAGGCGAGATGTCAACAAGAGAATGTATTTTTGTTCGCTTAGTTGGAGTTAAAATACTTGACGAAATAATTGGGGAGAGAGCTCGCAAATTGTCCATGTTTTCAATGAAGAGGAAATTGACTCCCTCTGGAGACAGAATACGAAAGTAGTGCAAATTCCAGTAACCTCAATCCGGAAAACAGTGCCTTGTCTCCTTTCACATTCCTGTTTAGGGAAGTATACTGGCTATTTTCCTGAAGGATGAACCAAATGAAAGCTCATACACTTACGCTGTTGGGAAGTGACTGTCCAAAGTATTTCGAGTGATGATAAGAAGTGTGAATAGATTTGTCTTTTGCACTAGATCCTACAATGA
The DNA here is from genome assembly GCA_009872375.1 of Sminthurides bifidus. Lineage (NCBI taxonomy): Eukaryota > Metazoa > Arthropoda > Collembola > Symphypleona > Sminthurididae > Sminthurides > Sminthurides bifidus. The sequence continues at coordinate 11,104 of VRMD01001706.1, read as the reverse complement.
TTGATTCACAGAGAGGGAGAATTAACTTCACTTTCACCTGCTCTGGAACTGGAGCAAGGCAGGAATATTCGGGAAGAATTATTTGTCTCTGACTTCGCACAATTCTTCAATGGAAATGGAAAACGACAACATATCTTACGGGTATTTTACGTCCTGCTTTCCAGCCTTGCTGCAGGTTCCACAACTCNAATGGAAATGGAAAACGACAACATATCTTACGGGTATTTTACGTCCTGCTTTCCAGCCTTGCTGCAGGTTCCACAACTCGGAAATAGAAAGAGGGAAAAACCAATTTTTATTGCTCATAAACTGATTTTTTTCTCCTTTGTAAAAGGCATTCACCTAAACTATTGCTTGCTTGGTAGCGATACTGGAATTCCTCGCAGAAATAAGGACGTAAACTGTGAAATCCTCTCGCTTTCAAAAACACAAACTTTATGCCAACGTTTACTTCACCGGCTTTATCGCAAGAACAAATGCTACCTTAAATCCTGAACCTGTAAACTTTATCCATTTCTTCGCTGACTTGAACATGTTCTCATATTTTATATGTTTTTGAATATTCAATTCCATTCTCTTCTACCCGCCTGCGTTACAGTTTTTCCGTTACCCCTTCGCCACCCCACTCTCCCCCCGCACTCACCACCAATCCTTTTCATCTTGTGAAAAACAAAAACGGACACAACAAAATCCGTAATCAGCATGCAAAACCACAGCTTTACTACCACATCAGCCATTTTCACGTTTTATCTTCCAGGAGGGATGCACCGTCAGCGCTTACAGCCCAACTTGATTTCTTCCCCTCCTTGCAATTTGACCTCCTGACCATATGCTCGTGTACCACTTACAGGATATCGTTTTGCAAAGTATACGCCAAACTGGCAAAATCCAACACCTTAGCCTTGGCTGCCAAACCCTTTGAATGCCTAGGCAAGTGCATATATGCTAGTTCCAAATCGTCGTCCATGCGGCAAGCAAATGAATCCCGTATGTTTTCCAACCACAAAAGGACGAATATAGCATCGTCAGCATAAATAGCAACGGTCGGGGCAGACCAGTTGCGGAAAGAAAGTCGAGTTTTCATCATCAACTTGGCCGCGTATGAGGCAGGAATAACCGTTCCGCCTCATTCACCATACTTCATTACAGCATCAAGTATGTATACTTTATGTGAGCGTAAAACCCCAAATGGCTGGAGTGAGGAACAAACTGCGCTCCACTTCCGGTCAAGAAGCACACAAGAAATCTTTCTGACTCGATACAGAAGAACCGGAAATTAAAACATGTTTTGGATTTCAACCCACCCGTCCCTACATACCCCCTTCGCTAATTTTCCTTAGCAGTTGCCAAATGCTCAGTTCTCATCATATCCGCAATTTACACCACGTCTTCCCATTCCCAACTTTCTCCCTTTCTCGCCCCTCTCTTCCTCTCTCCGCCGCAATTTAACTGGATACTTGTCCGTTCAAGTAATGCTTCCTGGAAAATAAAGACATCAAAAGTACCAGAGATGAGATAAAAGACCAACTCTGTGAAAAGCCATTTGATTCCAGCTGCACAAAATGTTACATTACTTGGTTCGGCAAACTTTATTTTCAGATTGTACTCCATTCACATGTTACCTTTCCACGACTCACTCGTAAAATAAACCACAGGTCACTACAGGGACGGAGCGGATTTCTCACCACTTCCCACTCTTATCGCACTTGATAGTAGAGTCTGAGTCTGAACGTGGTGGAACTGCTTTCAAACCTTTGGAGAGCATCGGGTACTTTGGAGCAACATGGAGAACAAGGGCCTGCACCCCGCCCCGAAGAGCTGTCCGTATGAAAAGGCCAGTGCTTCCGCCATTAGTGATGTAAGGGTTTCCCGAAATTGTCGTCGGATGTTGCGGTGGAAAAATACAAAAGAAGAAATGATTTTCCATTTTGCAAAAGATAAAGGCAAGAGTTTTGGGTCTGTTGAAAATTATGATTTTATCTTTGTATTCAAATTATTGTTGAAAACTCGTGTAATTCCCTTGCTATAAATAAATCCAGAATAATCTATGACTCGTACTACTTTTCAAGACGCGAGCGGAACGGAGAGCAAGTATTTCATCCGAAATTTTCCCCAGCCCTCCTCCGCCGCGTGAAACTTTCTCCATGACATGACTGCCGTACTTTCTCCTCTTGTGTTTTTCATAGGACTTTCCACCCCCCCCCCTCCCTCCCTCTCTCTCCTTTCCAACTCTCTTGATAATTTCTGCATGTTCTGAAAACATTTGCTCATATCTTATTTTTTACCGCTGGATCTAAATTTTCAGCCTCATCGGCCTCTTCCTCGAAACGCGGAGCTGGGCTTTGAACAGGGCTCATTTTCTTCTTCCCGGCACATCACACAGCACCCTGTATGTAAAAAGCCAGTAATTTCACTCCCATTAAATACATATGTATAAATTCTTAATGCGCTGGCATCCGGATCCTGGCCAAATGAGCAAATCTGGTCCTGTAACCATTGCACTTGATGAGAATAAGCCTCCTATTTTGTGAAACTGGTACATTGGATGAGCCCCGACCCGTCCTTTGGCACCGTATCGTTTTGTGCACATGGAAATATGCATAATTCATTCCTCCGTACTTCTTCGGCGCCTTTTTTCTTTCCATTCCAAAGGATGAGTTGGCGATTATTCCACGAAAATTGCTACTTTCACCCCGCTCCTGCCTACTCTTCCGTCGTGGAGCGAACGTAAGTCATTCTCGCTCTGCACCACCCGTTTCATCGCCTTTCGACAAGGAGCCAGCCGAGCAGACATAACCAGCGAGTCGCTCGGCAAGTTGAACAGTTGTAAGAGACCACGTCAGGTATCTTTCACAATTCCACATCTTCCCACCAACCTCCTCCTTGTAGTACCATAAAGTATTCATTTTGAAACCAAACTTTTTTCTTTTATCGGCCTAAAACAAAAGACCAGTAGAATGTGCCCCTCTTTTTCAAATCTCGATGCCTTCAAAGCTCGTATAACACCATTCTAAAATAGTAGCATGCCCTTTCATTAGATTCAACTACTATGATCCAGCCTCAAGGTTAAAACAATAACTAGCAGATTTTCCACAAACTTGTAGTGATTTCCATGCCGCATAAAATCCATTGCCCAAAAAGACAACATTTAAAGCGAGTACCATGGGCTCACGAAGGTCTACAGCAACAAGAAGCTTTCGACGCTTTGGAATCAAGAATCACATTGCCGAAATCAAAATGAGGCTTTGAAAAGACTGTGTTGAGTTTTTAACGAAAAAAACAAGGGAAATTCATCGAATCGTAAACAAGGGCTGAGCTTGAGTTACATGCATGGATTTAGCAAGGAGGTTATTACCATGAGGGTAATGGAGGAACGGGTTGAAAAAAAGGACTAGATCCAGAAGCGAAGGTAAATGAAAATGTTAAGGCGGCTTGTTAGGAGGTAAAGTGGCTGTAAAAGGACTGGTATTGCATAAATCTTGTTCTTTCACTCACTGGAGTAGGGAGCCTGTGCTCCGTTCCCGTATTTAGTTTAGTGCAATAAAATGTAGTTCGGCTTGAAGATGACGCTGTCGTAATAGCTCCATTCTTGTCAGTCGTAAATTGTAAACTTGCAGAGCTGATGTAGTGAAGGAATGCTTTACGAATGAGGAGGAGAGGACACAAGTTGTGCGTAGGAGCAGTAAATTCCTCTTGGTCTTCCTGTCGATGTGTTCTGTGTGTGCCTTCTGGATTTGATGTGCCTCGTTGGCAAAATTGGCTCTGGGTGCTCCTATCTACCACATGTCATCCAGCGGAGAGACTAAAACTCCAAGCTTCATCCAAGGTGGTGGGAGTATATATTTGCTCAACTGTTGGAAATATTTCTTAGTAATGGTAGAAGGTAACGTGAGTTCCTTTAGGGTGAAAGTATGGATTTTGCAAACAAAAGCATTTGGCAACTTGATTCCACTAGAAAATAAAATAAAACGGTCTGTTGTCCAAATTTGATGCGGAAAACATACTTTTCAAAGCCCTGTTGAAGCTTGCAATTGTATTAGGATTTGTAGCTGGTACTTGTACTCCTCACCTTTTGCAGTCCACCGTTTCCCTTGTTGATGTTCCCTGAAAAGTTTATAGGTCAGAGACCGTAGGAGGGAAAGGAGCGTATAGGGACTGGATTTTTTCTACTGCGAGATTTAAACCGCTGTAAGAAAGGAGGAAGCGTTTAGTTGATGATGGTAATGCAAGGGAATGGTGCGAAAGAAAGTTGAAGTGAAAATGCTAGTTTACATATTGCGCCCCCCTAATTCTCCAGCAAACTCGGCACACATTGGCGCCCAAGGAAAATTTAAATTTGATTTTTTATATTTTTCTCCTCTCCATATTCCGCTTGGACGAGTGTAACAAAGTAGCGAAAAAGTCCCAGAGCACAGAGGGTTTATGCGGCTGAAGACGCGAGTGCTGTACAACTTTTTTCCTCGTATTTTCCCCAGTGTCTCTCACTTTTGTCATAATGTGAGAAAGAGAGGGCAGTAAGCAAGTTGCTTAGGCGCTACTTTTCCACCACTTAAGTAATTCTCTCCAGAATCCTACTCCGAGTCAGCTTCCTGCCTTGTGATCTGCCTGGGTCTTGTTTATTTTCTGCTTTTTTTCTACCCAGAATAGTTTCATGATAGGTGGCCATATTTTTGCGTAATGCAGTTTTATTTTACATTATTATTGCCTTCTCCATGCCTTCCGACAATTTCAAGATCCTGCGGCATTTTTCTCGCGGAGTCAAGCCCCGAGTACATACAAAGGGCAATGTGTCTGCAAGATCAGACTTGAGATCTGTCAACAACCTCGCCATCGTTTTTGAAACTGTGCATTGCAAAATCTACAGGAAAGCTTCAGTTCGACTGCTGTATAAAGTAAATTAAAGAGTTTTAAACTTGCTTCAGTTTTGTAAACAACATTTAAGATTTTAACAACTCCTTTACTTTGTATCATTCTGCATGTCTTGAGTCTCAGGCAGCTGACTCCTCCGAAACAGGAGTTACTGCCAAGTACGTCTCCTCCTCCTCCATGTTGAATCCACGTGCTGGACTTTCACTTACGGTTCATTTATCACCCTTGCATCAGAGACGCTATAACGTCTTAATTTATTAATGTCATTAAATTAATATAGTCCCTTAAATCTTTTGATTAACAGACTAACCTTGTTGAGCTGGAAAACTTGCTGATGTGATGATAAACTGTAGCCGCGTCCAGCATTGCAAGTACTTGTAGAGCACGTGTTCCATGGCAGAATTGAACGTGTTGTCACAATGTTTACCGTAATTGTGTCATAAAAGCAGAATTGGGATCGCACCAAATCCCTCCTTAGACAAGGGTAAATCGTTTACTCGTCAGATTTCTTAGAAGAGAGTTCACCGTTACCTGTACTACAATTTTAAACGTGTCCAAATTGAGCAACCAGTGTATTTGAGAAAGGAGGGTGTTCGCGGCACCGGGTTTTTTCCCTCCACCCTTGCAAAAGTATTGCGTAATACATAGCAAATAGCAGCCGGATATAAATTGAAAGAACAAACATGTTTCGACCTGGGGTGTCACCATTTTTTAGGAATGTTCCTTTGTTAAGCGTGCTTGAAGTGGCCGAAGGTACGGAGTGGATCCAACGTATCTGTAGCCTCCTGTCAGCCGCTTTTCAAACAGACAAAGTTACAGTTAACTTTTAAGGATCGTGAAGGGCATGGCAAGCAGACCGTGTTTGCGTACCCTTTTGTGTGACTTTGTTTGTGTGCATAGTTTGTGGAGTGGTAGAAAAGGAAGGCACGCGAGTAAAGTTTATTCACTTGGATTTGGACATGGTTACTACCTACAGCCCTGTTGTTGTGAAACAGAAAAATATGAGGCAAACAGGGACAATTCCCGAGTTTTTGGTACAAACACAAGTTTTTGCTCGCCAGAACCAAAGGAGAGATGACAGTATGAAATGGAATTAGTATGCGTTCCATTGTACGTCTGGGGACATGGAACCTTGGATATTTTAGTGGTAGATTCCTCTCTAGGCGTCCATTTCTCCACCTCAGAGGGAAAATCCGCCTCATCCGCATCCCATTCCCAGCTTAGCCTCACCAACCGTTAGCCACAACTTGGGCTGTGACTTTCTCCTCTCTCTCTCTCTCTCTCTCTCGCTCGCTCAGGAAGGATTTCACTCGCATTCCTATACAGTCTGGTTAGAGAGATCCGGAATCTAAATATGAAAGCAGGGTTTTCCCAGACCGTTAGTCACCAGCACACCAGCTCTAACCCACTACACACTCGTCCGAGGCGGGAAAATGAGCCTGGATTACTGGCAGAACTGCAGTAATTTCGCCCATTTACCCCTACCTTCCAGATAAGCAGCCCTCTCCTCGAGTATGACATGAGGGTTGAGTTGATTTGCTTCCAGTGCACCGCAACAGTTTCCCAAATGCCGGGGGTCCTGCCGGAATAACACATGGCCCGGTCCGTCCTGACAGTGACGATGTACATGAAAAGTCTCATCTACCGGGTAGTGTGATGGCTTGCGAAGAAATTTCCTAAATGCACCACCAAAAGCAATAACCACTCGTCCCCTCTCCAACACGTTTGGGCCATAACTTGAAATGGCGAGAGGGAATTTCATATCTTGAGAAGCTCGTCCTGTGGTTCACATATCGGCTACCGAACCGTACAGCATGGAGTGAATGGAAATGTAGATGGCTTTGACTGTGCTGGAAGCTTGATGAACTCCGGACACTTGTCGTATACGGTGTACAGCAGGAGTGCGTTGAACGCCAACACACACGTATAAGGATCCAGGATCATGTTTATTGCTCATGGGGTGCGATTTACTCGCAAAGCATCCCCAACTTTTCTTCCGCGTCTCTCACAGTCAGTAAGCATCTAAGCCACGAGCTGAGTACTTTATCCAGGTGTGCGGCGTACTGTCATAAAAATATGCATCAAAGCCTGTTTATCTATCGATTCAGCCTCAATCTAAGTGATCCCCATCCACCATTATTACTTGTAGATAGGCCTAGTTTATATTCATATTTTCCTACCTTTACGTTCTGTGAAATTGCCTGTGGTGAAACTTCTCTTTATCGACCATTGGTTCGCATAAACTTGGTGTAAAAATTGAAGTGGCGGCTCCACTCCTTCCTCTTATTGAAACTGAATTGTTAAAGTCGTTTATGCGGCTTTCAAATTCTGTGGAACAGCTGTCTTCTAGCTATTGCGTGTGGCGATTCTTTTCAACTTGATACGCAATTCTCCATTGTGTGGATTGATACTCATCATCCACGATCGAAATGAGCAAAGCACTTAGGAAACATGTCGGCCCGTGTCTCATGCACAAGCGTGAGGACCGTCAAGAGAAAGTTTACGTCAAAGACCTGGAGCCTGATTTCATTCTAGGGATTTACTATGCAGGTAAGCGAATATGAATTGCCAAGTTATTTTTTCCGTAAGATGCCAATGGTGTAATTTCAGCTGTGTTCAGAGTCGCTAAATGCTCCGAGGAGTACTCAATGATGGGAAATGAGCTTGCACGCGCCTTTGAAATGAGTCATCGAAAAGGCGTAGGGAACTCGTAGATGACTCATTAGCTCAATCTAGTAGAAGCTACTTTCTCTATGGGGTGGGCATCGTGATGAAAGTGAAAGGACGTGGTTTTCTGCGAGTGAAAGTGGGGCATCGAAATTCATATTGTTTCAAAAACCTGAGTTTTCAGCCTATAATTTACAATTTACTAACGCTAATGTTGTTGTGAATCGGTTTCTAGAGGACGAGTTTTAAAATTTAAATGGTAGCATGTACATGGCCTCTCGTTGTGTCCTTGATTATTATTAATTTTTGCGCATAACTGTGTGGGCAGGGCGTATTCCTAGTCGTCCATGATTATAATTTTGAATTTGAACAGAGTTAAAAAAACTGATGAATTTTGAAAATGCGTAGAGGAGTTGGCATCCCTCCAAGTTGGCCTGTAAGCACCAAATCGTAAATCAGGAGTAGTGCCCTAGCTTCATTACTAAGGCTGCTGAAACATTTTTCTTTCCATGTACACAGTCTCCGGCTCTAGTCTCTATGCCAGAAATTGCCATTCTATTTCCGAGAATCTGTCATTCATGCGTGCGTATTTCATGAAAGCGTCTTCCTATGCTGTTATCCTTGTTTCCTGCTCCTGGTCAGAGTATTTGTACTTGTAATATGAGTTGCGTCCAAGTTGTATGTACATCGGATCAAAGTTTACCCGGGATATAGGATGAAGGAATGTTGAAAACTTGGTGAAAAATGGCGGCAATGTCTTACAATGAAAATGGCGACAATGTCCTACGCGCACACGGACAGGGTTGAGCCTACGGCCCTGATCAAGGGCTCATTCTATAGGCCTGTGTACATGTTACGATCTACTTGCTTTTGATAGCAATGAGTACTAGATACTGTTTAGGACCCTTCCGAACTAAATCTTTGTCAGTTTTCATGGTTATTGACCGTAAGGATGAATACATATCACTGGTTTCTCATTGAGGTCCTGATGGGCATCCTTAATTAGACCAACGAAGTCGCATCTCCGTAGGTCTATCTAAAGGTCTTTTTTCTTACTCCAGCAGATGACTGTATAGTTTCATGTGCTTTTTCAGGTGACACCTGTCATAAAGACAGTAGCTTCCTTAATTACATGAATGACTTCCAAGCCAAGGTGAGGGCCATTCATAAACACGACCGATTGAAATTCCTGTGGATTAACTCCAGTGCGGAACCATCACTCAACCTGTCACAAGTAAATTCATTTCCGCACTTTTACTTGACTGGAGACAACCGCCGTCTTAAAGAGGTTTGCTCCTTCGAATCATACTTTCCTGTAGACATCATGTAAAGACATTTCGCACTGTAGTTTATTAGGCTCCTGCTTTGCGTCAAAAAGTTATGTACATTAATTTAGCTAACGGAAATCATTCAAAAGTAATGCCCCGTCCTAGGAATTCATACTAGGAGATGAATCAAAAAAGAGTAGAAAAAAATCAAATCCACCGTTATTTCCGCTGGAAGAAAAAAACCGCGCTCGCTGAGAAAATTTTGCATGAAAAGAACTCTGTTTTATGTAGCAAAACATACGTCATCTTGACAAGATCAATGACTCCATTAATCACCTTTCCTTTCTCCTTTCAGGACAACGAGTTATGTTATTCTGATTTATGCAAACTTTTTTCTTCCTGACGCTTCACTCCTTCCATTTTTAGGAATCAATTTTTCTTCGGTTTAAAAATTACCGGTAGGCTAATTTTGAAAAAGGACTCCTTCAAGACTTTCCCGAATGGAACATGCAACCGTCCATCCATGCTACGACGACTTTCACTTGTCCTCTAGTAATTCACCCCTGACAAGAGCACAAATTCATTCATAGTTTCAGCCTTGTCAGTGTTTACCTTCCCACCTGTACTATTATTCCAGACATACAGTGCACACACAGCACCAGTTTGTATATTCTTTTTCAGGGTTACACCAAACTGTACAAAGCAGCTAATGTTAGAACTCATGATTTTTTACGTTACGTCATACGCGACATTTCAATGCCTCTCATGGCTTTCACGAAAAACAACAAAGTAGAAAACAGCAGAAAGTGCAATTGCAAAGGTTTCTCAAGGGCCATGTTACTCACGAAACTTTCTATAGTTGCCGGCTCATACGATGAGGTGTCCTTAACAGCTGAAATTTTTACCTCCTACGATTTTACTACCTGGGGCTGCACACTTCAGCAAAAAACGAGTCGAAACCTTATGCAAGCTTCTTTGTCTGACTTTAATTTTCTTCATTCCATTTCATTGTTTCTTACATCCAACGTTTTTTCGCAATCAGGGAAAACTTCAAAGATTTTCCTCGGAAGGGTACAACAAGTTTCATCCGACCAAAAGCAATAATCCCCCCTGCAATTGTCTCTCTGTAAAATGACGAAACATGTTCAAGTTGAACAAGTTATTGAATTTATTATTATTATTATTGATTATTATTGAATTTAAGCCTGTTGAGCCCCTCTTCTCCGTTCAAGCTTATTCTTTTTTTGGAAAATTACTATAAAAAACCGTCTTAAAAACAACAAGGAGCATGTCTGACGGTTTATTTTCCTTCTTTCAGCATCCATCTCGTAGACTTCACACATTTTCGTGACTCACCAGCAGCTCTTCTACTAACTTTGCTGTGTTCCATTACTTTGCTTACGGTTTTGCATAGTGTGTTCTAACATGTAGAGTACCGGGGAATTTTCCAGCTGGGAGTACCGGTAGGAGGAATACTCATGGGTCTCCATACGACGAATGCCTTTCGGCTATTACACCCGTCGTTGTTCCGTTCACTAAACTGTAATTTTGGAATCTGGTAGGTCCCACAAGTCCAGTTCGAGCGAATATGTGCTGCAGTTTTCTTTGAATGCAAAATTTGAACCTGAAATAAAAATTTCAATTCATCCACATTCTTTAGATCGACCATACATTAAGCCTATTCTTAGTAGCAGATAAGTTTAGAAAGGTGGAAAAACAGTAGGAAATTTTACCACGCTCTTCTATGATACACTTTCGTGTACCATTTGAGAATATTGCGATTTTCACATTGCCTTAAAGCATAGTAGTGCAAAATGAATCCCAAAGGCATAATTTATACATTCACACCATGAGAGACTGTAAACATATGAAAAAAACGGTTTGTGCAACAGCAACTGCGGCTATTCTAGAACCGTTTTTTGCTATTTTCAAACTGAGAATGTTTTTTCGTTTCTTCTAAAACGGAATTGGTGATTCATGTATTATTCCTATTGACTATTCCATTTGTCTTCCAAATCCTGCCTTCAACTGCATTTCTGACTTGCAGAAAGGAGCACTTCGTTCCAGCAAGTTTGCATCTAGCAGGAGCTGCCGCTCCTGCTTGTGCTTTCTCCTAATGGCATGCAGTTTGCAGATCTATAGGTCTTATCGAATGAGACATCGGCGTTTATCCCCGATAAATGAGTTTTAGAATCAGGTTCTTTCGCAACCAATAAAAAGAAGTCCGGACTAGATTTTTAAGTCAGTGTTATCGAGTGTTACTTGAGTATCTCCTTTTCGAAGAAACTGAGTGTTTGCCA
>VRMD01001705.1:0-15770 GCA_009872375.1 Sminthurides bifidus | reverse complement strand
GCCTTCTCGTTCCAATCCATTTAATAATCCTAGCAAAAGATTCATTGTTCCAAATTTCAGAAAATATGTCGAGCTACTGCAAGGAATAGGCAAGTCATCTCCCTTGTTATCCTGGATCCTGATTGGAATCTCAAATAGGGAACGATCTAAGCGTATCAATTTATCAGCAGAATAATGCAGTGCAGATGCAAATGAACTACTAACCATGGGTTCATGTGCCGAACATGCGCAGGAGTGTAGAGAAGCTGATGTGTGAGCCGAATAATGACCTTGACCCCTTTTGCCGTTCTGAAGATCTCCTTTTGCATGTCATCATGCTTCCCCAGCTCAGAACAACATAGGAGTGCTCGACAAAGAAGTGGTTCCATGGACACGCAGAAATTGTCTGCGGATGTGATGCTTCTGACTAGCTCTGCAAAACGGTTCAACAATCAATGCCTTTCAGTTCGTAAGCAGACCAATCAGTTACAGTTAAACCAATCCATGAATGATGCAAACAGAATGCATCTCGATGCCGAAATGCTCATAAGCTTGTAATCAGGTGTGACGTTTTTGCACTGAATTCATTAGCATTAACTATTAGCGCGGAAGGTCATTAATTACGCGGATTCGTGCACTAATAGGTACTCACAGATAGAAAAGAAGTATTCTTTTGCATTACTATTCCTACTGCTGATTCTATCTACCTCTGAGTTCACTAACATAAATCGCCAAGCTACAACCACGCTCTCTGTCACTTACCGGTAAACGTGTCCATTGCATCACAGCTGTTGAAGTATCGAATGATGGAATCATTGATGTCGAGCGAATCACTTGCACCTGGCTCGTGTGCACACGTATGCGTGAGGAGAAGTCGGAGGACGTCAAGGAAGGCCTCCACTACCATTTCTGCTGCCTGACCGGTTTGGGCATAAAGACTTAAGGTGGTGAACATTCTGTTAAACATTTTTAATTATTCCTCCAATGTTTACTTTGCACAACAATAAATGGCCTTTGAGCTGGCAAAAGCTAGAGTGGATTTCCCAGGTGTTCACTCACATTCCAGCTCCTTCATTTTGTAAGAACTGGGCTGGTTGCAAGGGGACGAATGCGGTCAGGGCCCGCCACGCAGATTTCATTATCGTCTCCACTGTCTGCGGATCTGTTTTATTTTCATCCAGGATTGGACATGGACCTATTAGCAGACGAACCATAACAGGTACCAATTGGTAGGACTCAATTATCTGAAAGGTGATACACGAGTAATTTCACGCTGGATTAATTAGGTGCTGTGCTATGGTATTAAATTTGCATAAACGGTACGAGGAGGCAGGGCGAAACGGTCTACCTATGAAATATTACCTCGTAGTATTCCTCTTTCGAGGGGATTACTAATTCCAATATCCAAATAAGATATTGGACGAGAACTAAATCATCTTTGGAGGATGTCAAAACAAGGTGGAAGTGGTCGCCGGTAAGTATGTTGTTTGATAGCACTCCTGCTATGTCTGCAAGAAGTCAAGTTTCTTATAGTACATGGCGCAGTCAGTTGAATGCAGAAGGTTGATTTTTAATTAATGTTTCTTGCTGCAGATTGTTCACAAGCCAGTTTGGAAATCTAGCTGACTTACCCTTCAGATGTTTTCCGAACATTTGCCGCACAGGGCGACAGTGCTGCGACAACGCGAACGTGACACACGCCAGATGATTGCGCAGGGATTTGTCAATGACGTGTGTTGGGGACATTGCATCTAAGAATCGTGACAAAAGCGACCTGGAATCAGCAAGATGTATATAAGAAAAAGAGATAATTACAAAAACTCGTCTAGACAAAGTAAATTAAACGTTTCAGAGGTGACATGTCTAGTCCTCATCAGAAGAAAGCAGAAATACCAAGGAATCAATGCCTAATTAACTCATAGGCCACAAAAATTGATATTTACAAAAGGATGCCTTACTCAAAAGCTTCTGGAGTTGGAACAACAATCAGTTGAATATCCTTCACGTCCACACTAGAAGCCGGTGTAACGATGGCGAAAATTAGGTCGATCGTCGAACCCAAAATCAACTTTGATGGATCAGGTGAACTGAGACTTCGGAGGGCATATTCCAAAACCGACGAGTTGATCACGCATGATCCTGTCAACACCAGGTACGTCTGAATAAAGAACAGGTCTTGTTATGCAACTGACAATGCTAATTTATAGCAAAAACAGCAAATTCATGAAGTTATTATCTTACGAATGCAGTAGGAGTTTTCGCACAGTCGGCGCAAAATCTGGAGTAAAATGATGTAATGGATGTCATTCTCATCAGCGCATTCCTGACACACGATCCCTTCCAAAACCAACGGTAGGTTGCTATTTTCCAACGCTCCAAAAAAGGACGAACCGCTAAGAAGGCCATCGGTAGCATCCCCAGAGCCGTTGTTTTGAATGCAAGGGTTCTTTTGCTTGGCAACGGCGGTTGGGGCCCGTTTCTTTTGGGACTGCTTTGTCGTAGGGACACAACCCGTTGTTTTGAAACAGGGTGCCCAGGGATAGCACTTCGGTTTGTAAACAGCAATTGATTGAGTTTGGTTGCTTCCAGCAGCGTACATGTTACACCATCTCAAAAGAATTTCCAAAGCTCCAGCCCTAACGTCGTCTCTAGTGGCCTCAATGACTTCAGCTAAGGTAAAAGATACAGTATTATCAGAACACTAATCCGGAAATATCGTTCAAATCAATGTTTCTATCTTTCTATATTGGTTAGAGTACGCAGGACTTGTTGCTTTCAATACCATAAGTGTCAAATGCTGTCCTCAGGCCGCAAATATCGTTGTTTTCGCTTGCATTCCGTATCCTCAATCCGTTTTTTAAGTGTGTGAATATTTTACAAAACAGTCCCATGGCGTTTTCCATTTTCGTGAACTCCCGATACGCAGCCAGGATGACTTGAGCCAGCGTGGTGAAATCCTGAAGAAGGACACCGTTCGGAGACTTTGTGAGGTAAAAATGCCAGATTTCGTGCACAAAAGGTTCCATTCGCTCCACATTCGGCAGCTTTAGCACAGTCACAATAGTTTCTAAACAGTATGTTGAGTTCCATTGTGGACCGGGTATTTCCCGGAAGAGGAATTCCAAATTACCGCAATCCAACGTTTGTTTTCGAGGCTTTAGCCGGGTGGTGATGTTAAACCCTTCGACGGGGTCAGGAGGTCCCTCATCCTGGACTTGTGCAAACTTCTGGTGATTCAAAAACTCAGGATCTGCTCCTACTGACCTCTGTTTCCAATCAGAAGCACATGGGACTTCACACACCGGCCAGAAATTGTTGGGACACACTGGGGGATAACTGTGCGTCATATTGTCAAGGCACTGTGATTGAATATAATTGTTTTGATAGCAGTCTTGATGTGGTGTTTCAAATGTAGAAATGGAGCACAAATTAGACATTTTCAAAAGTGTTTTTTAAAAAAAACAAAATTTTAGTGCAGCCACAAAATTTTTAATCAATCCCGCTGCCAGTACAAGTAGCATAAAAAACCTTGATACCATGGTAACGTAAAGTTAATGACCGAAGCAATGATGTCTGTGTCTGTTCAAGCAACTGCAAGACGGGGGAGCACTAATGCCGTCCATGCATTTCAGATTACAAAACACCTCACCTTATCCAGTTTTCCGAGTTCAGTATGAAGTAATACTAGTAGATATTAATTAATTAGTTAGTTTCTGGATAATAGTGACCAACAGCCATAAATTTTACAATACGGGATTACGTTAAAAATTACAAAATGTAGCAATCCATAATTTTGAAGCTGTGCTTGTGAGTGGAAATGAAGTTAATTATTTGCACTTTGTCCATGCAGAGTGTTCAATTTTTTGGTTGAGGCGATGAGCCTTGAAAAAAATTAATTGATTAAATGGCTTAATTATACCCCTCTCTTGTTTAATTTCTAGCCTTGTAAAGCCGACCCCATCTGATTCTGAATACCAAATGACAAGGAACGTCGAGGAGCTCCCCCGATCAGCTGCTAAGAAACGGACCAGGATGCGATACTTGGAGTTCGGTCGTGACTCTTCCCATGACCTGCTCCAGCCTGTTAGAGTCCGGAGTGCTGAGGGCGTTACGATAGTAGATTATCTCAAGCCCTTGGTGCCAGTGCCACCCCTCAACTCCAACATCAGATGGGCCTACTCAACGTTGATGTTCATAAAATCAGTTGAGTTCTATGGAGCAATGCTATTTACCAATGTCCTTCAAGTGCTTACGCACTGTTCGTCAATGAAAGAACTGACCTTTACGCACATTTCACTGGATGAGTACAGAAGATTCAGCGTTGAAAGGTCAAGCTATCCCCAATCCAGCTACCAAGCTCAGAACCTGACCACTTTGGAGTTCAACGGTCGAGGGAAGTTGAGCAAGGATGAGCTCCTACTGATCGACTTCTTCAATCGTCATGTGGACCTGCCGGCTCTAGAAAACCTGTCCTTCAATATGATGACTTATGGGTACCATCCGCACAACTATGCCAACGAAGTAATGGAACGATTCGGCGAAACAGTGCCCACTGACGTTGTCGCTCACCTTATGATAAAATGTGCCAATCGACTATCAAGCGTCACCATACGTCGTCACAAATTTGTTTTGGCAGAATACAACGCCGAAGATCCAGAGTCTGTGGCGCATAGATTCGTTCTTCTGAATTTGACCAAGTTACGGTTCCAGTACGACACTATCGGGATCAATTATTTTTTACGGTGCCAGTATCATCTGGAAAAGTTGGAGTGCTACGCTAGTTACGAAGAATCCAGCTTACTTGCTCCTACTGACTTTCTAAATTTAATGGCTGCTGTTGGTGAATGCATTAAAAACAGTGAAGAGACTTTAAAACATGTACACATGGTTGGCATAGTGGCTTTTCCTCAACCGGATGAAGGAATTGTCCCAATGAATCAAAATCTGGATTTTTCTGTGTCACCCCTTGTTAATCTACATCTCAGCGCTATTGAAGGCCTTTTAGGAAATGAAGACGGGTTGAAACGTGTGATGGATTTCAAGATCTTTGAAAATTGTAACAGTTTAACTGGACTTTGGCTTACGAAAATGAACTGCAGTTTGCATGAGAGCCCTCACATTTTCCTCTCCAATTTCACCTTCAGAAATTCCAAGTTCCTGCCTGCGGGACTCGTTCAGTTGGAAATCATCACTGGTCATGTGCTACCCGAGGAATTGACCGAATTAGCCGAGCGGTTCCATCAGTTGACGAACCTTCACTACTGTAGGGTCAATTCTCTCAAACCTTATGTCATTACCGAGGAATGCTTCACTCAAATTGTCAGAATTCAAAATAGCTGGATGCAGATATTACTCTTCAACGGGGTTCTTGCCAGTGATTTCTACCCTCAGCAAGTCCTCATGAGTCACAGAAGGCCTGAGAGCCGGCGACATTGGGAAATCAAGATTTCCGAATCTCTGTGTGAATTCGTGTGCAAAGAAACAAGAAATCGTTTTTAGCTTGCGAGCTTGAGCTTTTGAAGCTTTTCAGTACCTGTTGATGTATTAGCTTCGACGCAGTTGCCTGTGGTATTTTAGTGTTGTGTTGTGTGTAATGTGCTAACCGGTGGTCAAGAGCAGTATCAGTATTTATTTTTTCAAGAAAAACGTTTGTGAACTCACCATAACAGTGGGTTTGGGTTGTTATATGATTTTTTAAATTGTCTTTCCAAGTAATCTCTCCAGATCTTCCGTCATCTAACCTTTACAGCCACATTTTCTGCGAAAGTAATAAAAATCTTTCGCATGCCTTCATGTGAATCATGTTGGTGATTCAAATATAACATAAAACGTTTACAGCAGTGACGCGTGCAGGGCTTTTCTCACAGCGCACTCTTCAGTTAGAATGCCTGCATCAGGGAGCAATCTTATTTTATCTTTGATCACAACGTCGTATTACTGTCGAGATGCTGAACCTAGATTTAGTTAGGGTTAGTCAGTTTTTAACTTGTCTAAAACGTCTTGATGTCGCGAGGTATTCCACCACAGAGGATACACCATGGTGACCTGCGAATATCTCAGGGGTGATCAACGCAGAGTTAGCTTACGATGCAAAACCCAAGTTTTTTAGCTGAGATCGTCATGTCACTTAATTTGTTCTTTGCGTTATTGTGGGATGCAAACTTGATTCAAAGAACTTTACCAAAAGTTCACTCCATCTCATCGTTATTTGTGGTTTGGCTATGGAGGCATCACGAGTCGCCTAACAACTGATTTTGTCCACGCTCCGAAAAATTTTCAATAACTTGTCCCTCCTTCGTATTAGTAACTTAAGCAAGACAAGCTGATCAAACAACATGGCTTCAAAGAAGTTGCATTTCCTACTACTATTAAGATTCTTGGTGATTCAAGGTTCAATCTCGGAAGTTTCAGCCTATCCCAGTGAAATGTCTTCCAGCTTCAGAGGACGAAAAACTGTCGACTCTTAGTGATTTCGTTACTCAAGAACCAGATACCACTGAGACTGCATACACTTCTGGACTTGATGCAGAGGAAACAAGGGAATTCGAAGTCGCAGTAACGACAACACCAGACCCTGCAGTGGAAGACATGGGCTTCTACAGCGTCCGACAAGAAGATTGAAGGATACCTCCAGCGTATGCCACAGCGGGAAGAGACTTACAACGACCACGGGGACGTGATAATAGATAACGCTTCTGTATCAGAATCAGAGCCGGATAGCCAAACGGATGGCAAGCCTGTCGAAGAGAATTGCCCTGATTCGGACCTTAGTGATGATGTTACTAATGGTACAACAAAGGATGTTCCTCTTTCTATCACCGGTTTAAGTGCTGTAGGGGAGAGTAAGGAGATCACGAATTTGGACGATGTAGAGTTCGAGATCACCACGGAAAATGTAACGGAAACGGTGGAGCCTACCGCAGTTACTGGAAGTAGTGATGGTGGACAAACCACTCAATTCAGTTCCACTGGAATGAAAACCAAACCCACCAGAGATGCCGAATTGGAAATTACCACGACACCAACTACAATAGCGAATGACACAGATGTCGAAGACCCTTCAGTAAATACCAAAGATCGCATCAATATGTCAGATCCTAGAGAAGTTGATGGGCAAGTTGGTAAGCTCTAACTTACACATTTAATCCATTAGATGCTCGTTCCAGATAGTACATTATGCTTGTCTCTTTCCAAGTTAGCTTTATTCCGACTGAAGTTCCTACCGTGGTTAAGCGTTTGAAGAAACATGATTGGAAAAGCATTTTGGCAGCCGTCCTGCCGCAGGGGATTCTGGACGTTGAAAATCTAGTTTCTGCTGTTTCTAAAATATTCTTTTAAATCGCCAGTATTTCCTGTCAGTATGAGCAGTTAGACAGCCATTTAATGCTTGTAAAGCTATCATTTGCAAAAGATCTTATTGAATAAATGTCTTGAAGTTTCTTTCCCAACCCCCAAATGATCAGTTGTATTAAAAAAGAGCAAGATTTCTGTCCAAGCATCATAACGTTTAGTATCAACTAACATTGCAGCCCAAGCTTATCTTACTTTTCTGAATTTGTTACAGAACATTACATCATCCATGGCGGCAGTTACGCCGTGCTAGCTGCGTCAATGGATAATTTGGTAAGTCTTCTTCCGCCTATTATATTCTGATGATTTGTGTCAATCCTGTGCTTTAGCTTCAGACGTACTGGTCTACGTCCACATTCATTTATAACTTAACTAAGGTTCTACATTAACTTAACGATTACTTTTTGTAGGCCCTGACTGCTACCAAGCAAGCCTACACAGGTTCCGGCTTAGTTCCTGGCAAAATCAAGTTGGAGGAGTTTTCCCGTGAAAGTAACCAAATTTTCGACGCTCTCGAGCTCGTTACAGATAATGGTAACAACGGATTCCCTTCATGCATATCATGACCATTGATCGATTGATAAAAGGTTAATCACTTATAAACGGATGATCGTTCACCTGCAATTATCTTCATGTATTCAGAGTCTCTTTACTGGATGGTTAGCGCAAAGTATGCTCTGAATCAGCTTGGAATGCACAAAGTCAACGGGAGCGAAATTCCACAGACAAACATGGTGAAATTCATTCCCGTGCCGAAAGGGGAATATCGAACGGCTTTCATGATCCAAAGTCACGTGGAGTCACGTTGCCTTCAACATCAAGGGTAAAGAATAATTCATTTATCAGTGTCCTTTCTATCCAATAATAGACTCAATCAACTTCCTATAACACTTTGCCAAATGTCAAGTACTTAAATGAGTACGACTTCCGTTGAAACATCTAACAAGATTTTGGTCTTCGTTAAAGAGAACATAAGCAAGTTGCATACGTGCCGTGTGACCCGAAAGCTGCGAATCAACAATTTTGGATGGAGCTACTGCACCAGGATAGAAGAATCATTAAGTAGTGCCATACCAACGTAATGGCTGTTTGTATCCACATTCTTATCTTTGGACCACTGTCGCCATTGAGAAGCGGCGTTGAAGTGGATAAAGTGTGTTGTTACTATTGATGGCTTTCTATTTGAACGGCATGGATAATTAGTACAGTTATGAAACTGAAACTGGGTTTGTTTATTACCAAGGGGAATTGCACAAAATCTGTTTACTATTGCGCAGTAATTATTATGGTTCAATAGACGACAGTTACTTAACGTTTGTTGCCCCTTAAGAAGTTTCGTAAGCTTTGTTGGCATTCTAACTAGTTTAGTGTGTAAACTGTTTATTTGGACATTATGGATAATTAAAGTCGAGTCGAACTATAACTATTCTACCTTCAGTAATTTCGATAGCAGAAATAGGGCACATTCACAAATTTATAAAACAATGATTGATGTATTGGTCTTCTAGACAAGCCATGGCTATTTCATCTTGGCAACATGCATTTTTTGCTAGGGCACATAAATGCATTTGGTAAGGACTTTGCTTTCCATTCCTGGTCCTCTTGCTTCAGAAAGCGAGCAACAAATTACAAATGGTGTTGATCAGTAGGTTGAATAACGTAGCTTTAGTGTCCTGCTTGATAACGTATAAGCTCCCAACTTGAAACCCAAAAGGTCTGCAAGCGTCAATGCACCTGAACCACTGCTTCCGTTCTTTCGTAGAAAAGTTCTCCTGCTGCTTGACAAACTCCTTGAAATTCATTTTGCACGAACCGGACAACTCATGCAATGCAGCCACCAGCGTTGTTCCGATAATGAGCTGCAGCTGAGCCATGAAGAACATTCCAACGTTGATGAGAGACATGACCACAGGGACTGCATGGACGAAACGCAAGGTCGTGAAGCAGCAACCCACCGCTAACGAAAACATGGTCGTTATAACGATCGGAGTCAGCATTCCAGCGTAACTGCGGTTATACTCTCTGTTGAGTAATTGCGCTTTTCTAAATAAGTTGAGCAAGTTCGGTACAGTTGCCGGCAGCACTCCAGTTCTTTGAGTTGCGGGCCACAAAATGCTGCAAATATCAAGAAATTTTGTCTTGTAAGGCTAGGTTCTTAAGAATGAGCCATCAACTCTTCAGATTTAAATGTAGCTTAAAGGATGACGTACCAAATGCGCCGGAGCCAGAACTTCATACTCACAAGATAGCAGTACTGAATTAAGATGTAAACTGTGTAAGTGATGATCATATTAAAGCATGCAATAAACTCGACGACGAAGAATACCATGAAAATGGGCAGGGATGCGTTTTCCTCCGGCACCATGGAGTAGAAGAACATGTGCTTAGTCGGGTACACGAGGAAGAATAACATTAAACAGACAAAGAAGTTTATGAAAGAACCGATGAATGCGATAGATGCATAATCTCGTCTGCACGGTGGCTCGAAATCTTTTCCAAGGTACCGCGTGCCTATAACGGTAAATTGATTTTAAGGTGAGAGAATCTCATTAATCAGGAGTTCGGAACCTAAGGTACCCTCACATGCAGTGCAATTTTACGATAACGTTGCGACAGGTACGTGGCATGTGACTATGATTACCTTCTCGTTTGTTGAAATCCACCAAATTGTTAAAAACGTTTGCTATGCCGTCATTCAAAAAATGATTGTTCGTATGAATACAAGACACGGTTAAGAAACAAACTTGGTACACAAAGAAAACTGTCCAGTCCGATTTCCAGTTGGGGGTGGCCATCATATCCTTCAGTCTGTAGCACTTGAAGAAGAAGTACGTCCAAGTCAGTGATGTGCACATTATGGAAATGACATTCTTCACAGCCGACTTTGTCGCCTGCATTCTACCATTTTGCGCATCCCAGTCGAAGGGTATGATGTAAAGGAACGCAGCCAATCGAAACACCTGAGACACAGCCTTCAGTTCCCGTTTCGTCAGCATTTTTCCTTGTGAACTTTGATTTGAAAACGATGGTACGAATACCACTGATCTGCCCAGTGAATCCTACGACTTAGTGGATTTTAACGATACTTTTTACGTCTTATATGAAACTGATTCGGTAACTTTGCTACACTCGTTGCAATGCATCACTAAAGGGCTCATCTCAGTCTGGAGAAAGTGAACGTTCTGAATCATTTTTCCGACAGGAGCTTGCTTATACCCTAGGAAAAATTCATGCACGCAAATGACGAACTGGCATCCAGAACGACGTAGTGCTAACACACTACACTCGTTAGAACACTTAGACTTGGTAATGGACAAAATCGTCCACTATTATGTCTAGCGTCGTTTGGAAAATAGCACAATGATACGTAAATCGTGTAATCGTAGCCCATTTCATGTTACAGAGGTATTAGCGAATCCGGCCCTATTGCATCAAAGGTACAAGTTTAACATCCAAGACGCAATGGCAGAAACATTAGATGCACCTGGCCTTTTGGTTGTAGATTCTGTAGTATGGTTTGTAGAAGCCATATTTAGCACTATCAGCAAACACAACGGTCGAGTCGAACAATTTGGAAATTGGAATTTGAAATTTGATCAAACAGTTCAGGTGTCTCAAAATGAAGAACACTAGGTTGTTAAAGCCGTTGTTTTCATGCAATACGAAATTAATTGATTGTCAGGCATTGGTGATGTGATAAGCAAGTCAGTTATTTATTTCATAACTGCAGTTTATGTAACGGCACTGAACGATGGAATATAAAACTAATCGCCGAGTTGTTGACAGAGTTTTTGTGTCAGTAGTCATTTAGTCTGCTGTCACGTTTACGGTGCCCTAAATGGAGCTGAATTTTACAAATTCAACTGTAGATTCTAGTTGACACATGCTACTTTTAACCCAGCCAAAGAGCAATATAATCGTCCTTACTCAAGTACTACAATTTGTTTGACTTTAAAAAATAGACTTACGTAAACGTTATCTAAAAGATCAACCATTCGGTCGAACAAAATATTATGATATAGCATGATAAAGTGTATTTAACTTAAATGCGAGACACTTTGGTCTGAAAGAAAGTGCTCGGTCAATAGCATGCGATCTCTCAGGGACATCACTTTGTTGTAATGGCAGCCGACTTACGCCATTAACAAAATAGCATGCCGCTTGCTAGCCCCAGGCGCTCTAATGACAAATGATTTGGGGGACAAACTTAGCCATCGTGGATTAGTTTTTTACAACTTGGACCATGTATGGCATTACAGTTTTAGAAGCTGGATACGGGCTACCCTGTTTTCATTTGAGCAACATTGAGTTTACGCAGAATTTTTTTAAGCTGGCAGGATATTTCATATGGTGGGTAAAATCACCTGCTGCTCGGCACGCAATTATTCTTGGGATCGTAAAAAAATTGAGATGGATGCACTACTGCTTGCGATCATCACCCAGTCCACGTGAATCCCATTGTTCGAGATCTTCATCAGGACGAGTTGAATGTCCAATCTCGGAGTTCTTAATAGCCCCAGGCTGGCATTATTCAGGTGCGTGAAGTGGAAAAAATGACATGAGGTCCTATGCACAGGTAGGGCTTCCGCGGGATAAAATTCGTTTTACTGACAATGGCATTAAGCCAAAGCACTTAAGCTTTAATGCAGGGTGCAGGTGAAACAGAAAAAAGGCCATCATTTGCGGTCCATAGTCTATGCATTTTTGCAAATGGCGTTACGGTCTGTCTCAGCTTTTAAAGTGCAGCTTCGCACTTTTTTCTCCCCCGCATTAGCTGGCATTAGAGTAAGGAAAGAATATGAAAATTATAAAAGTAGCAAAAAATAACGAACTATGTCTCAGGAATGGCGGTGGATACTGTCAACAAAACCATGCGATTGCACACGGACAAAAAAGTTAATGGAATGGGACGGTTCGGAATCATGGTTGAAAACATTCCGAGTCGGAAGATTTTGCACTTTTCTGACTGTCGCGAAGTTGTGTTGCACTTCTTGCGTGTTTCATTAAAGGAATGGTATCATTTCCAAGAATCACAAGGTAGTGTTCGGGTCATCTGCTATTGTTTTCAGCAAATCCAAAATAACGCTGGTGTAGGTGTCATCTTTGGCGATTTTGACGAAGGACTTGATTCCGTTCCTGGCAAACTGTTGTACTTGTTCAATGGCACGTGGAACTGCAGAGCTTTCACGGATTTGTTGGCGAATCTATTGTAAAAATGTCGTCTTCGGTAAATGAAGGCACTCTAATGTATTAGTTGAAAAGAAGAGTTTATCTCTGAAAACGAAGCTACGACTAGAATTGTATTACGTGAAGGATGAACTTACACATTCAACCATTTCTGATTGATGACTTGAAGGAACATTTGCACGCAATTCTTGAAAGCAAGTCCTGCAATTCTAATTGGTGAAGGACTGCCGGAAGTGAAATCAACAGCAACGGATGAGCCGTCCCGCTATCTCCTTTTTCAATTTTGAACTCACGTAAATCCGACAGGCCCCTTAGGGCAAGAGCCAAATTAGCAACAAAAGTATCTAAGTATCCAGAATCAAAGTCACTGTTCTCATATCTACTACCAGTGAAATTCGATACGGCATTGTTCAGATTTTTTGAGGCCTCATAGCCTTTGCAATAGGTGTAAGTCTGCACGCAGTCCTCCAGTAAAGTACCCGCTGGATTTTATAGTAAAAGCTGTCCAATCTGACAAAGTCGCTTTCTCAGATGGTAGTACAGGGTACGAGATTCTCGAATCTAGGAGATTTGACACGAAAGACGAGGTTGCGAAATCCTCAACACCGTTCACCATTTCTAGAAACACTGCACTATTTTTCACTTTTTCCGTAAAGTAAATCGTCTTGATAGCAAAATAGTCTCCTACGAGCACGGCATACTTATTCCCCAAATGCAGATCATTTCTAAGGCTTGCTGGCCCCAAACCAGGTCGGTATGTCAACCACAGTCTGATGCACATCTGAAGAAAACATGCCGCACTCCGCAGCTGTGGAAATGTTACAAAGGTTGTTTTCAAACAAAGTGAATTCCTCAGGATCTTTTGCTAGATGAGCTCGAAATGGCGTGGACAGTAAGCTCCTTCCGAAGAAAGCTACCCAGTCTAGGAACTTGAGTTGTGGGAATGAGGACACCCCAGCATTGATGCCATTGATTTCTCTAAAAAATCAATCAATTCAAATCAAGCTCAATTTGCTCCATGAACAGAGAAAATCACAACTGAAGTTAAGAAAAACAGATAGCAGTTACTCACCGTTCGATGATGTACCGGACAGGATGTGACGACTGGAGAATGAACTGCGTCTTGTCCGTAATGCCTAGGATCCCACCAGACTCCAATTCCGGTTCAGGATGACCTTTGGCTTGGTACCTCTGAGATGTTCCCAGTAAGTATTCCAGATGAGGTGTGAATTGAAACAATCCATTGGCACCCACAACAGGTTCTATGGCTTTCCTCACAGCCTCGCCACAATACAGTGCCGTAGGCCGGTCCAGAAACTTCTGACAGTTGCCGCAACTCCAGCAAACGTTTGCTCAAACCGCTGCTAAACCTCAGACGCGGCATCGTTGCGGTTAGGCAGTTTGGCAGTTAAATCAAGAATGAATCAGGGTGGTGAAAAAGACTCGCCTCGGTCTTTGCTATCCGCATAGCTGGTTGGTTTCGGCCACGGTACATGATTTACCGCCTTGGTGCCTGCCTGAGCAGAATTTCTTTTTTTGCATCTCTCACAGTTGGCGTCTTGTACACGCGATGAACAAATTGAAGAGAGAAGGGCTAAATTCAGGTGTGCAGAACAATCTACTTCATCATCTTATCCGAGGAGAACGACCAGATAATGCTCTTTTGTGTCAGTCCATTGTCCCTCGGTAGTAGTAGTCGACCGGTGTGATGTGGTTGTGACTTGATTTCAAGCTTATTTAAAGAATGTAGGACGTTGGTAAACAGGACAGGATGCAAAGTAGTCCAGTGCAGCACGCAATTCTTACTGCACCTAAAATCTTAAATGAATTTCAGCTTCAGTGCCGTTCATTTTGCATGCATGACATGGGCATTGGCTTCGGTACTGCGGTTCTGCTGGGCTTGATCTTATGTTACATGCTGTTTCGACGTTACCTTAAGTAGTTCTGAAGCTAAGAATGGTTAAATGGCCCTATTTTTATGACGAGCAGTCACAAGCGTTCAGTATGCAGTTGGTATGAATAAGCATTTAGCTTGAAATACCTATTTGACAATCCTAAAAATTTAAACTATTCATAGATTTCGACCATATTTGGTTTGTACAAGATATACTTTGGTTTCAAATCATCTTTATGCATGAATTCATTCTTGGCCATTGATGATAGATAAGACTTCTAACCTGATGAGTTTGACTGGAAGCCTACATGCTGAATGACGCTAGTTCATTAATTCAGTTACCAAGTATATTAATGATATCAAAGTTATTAGTTTGCCTAATTACTGGCATGAATTATCTGAGACCGTGGCAACTTCCTGCTCCTCTTCACCACCCTCCTCTCCGTCATCTGCTGCAGCAGTTTCTTCAGCACTTCCGGCCGCATCTTCTTCCTCCTCCTCATCGCCCCAGATATTCGGTAGCGTACGGTAACAGTCCAAATTGTACAAGATGTAAGCCGGGGTACCCAGAATACTTACGAAGAAAAACAAGAAGGCACCGATGGGTTCCTAATTAATTTAGAAATACAAAGATGTTTAGGATACCATCAATGACGCTAAAAGCAACATGAAGTAAAAGTGAGGCCTGAAAGCGTCGGAGGTAACGTGATCGGAGGTCATCCGCGTTAGCGGACAAATGTGCCAGATTGAGGCAGAACTTACGGTCTTATCATAGTTTGACTTTTGGAGGTCCTGAGACTATATTGCTGGACATGTGTGGGTAAATGGTCCGTTGCTGGACGTAAGCAAGTCGGTTGGACCTTTTCGTTGCGAAAATATGTTTCCCGTAGTACTGGGAAGCCCGGAGTATGAACGACATCTTTTTGCTATTGGGACCAATAACCTGGAAAACGAAACCATGGTGCTGAAAGGTCAATATTTTTTGCTTTCAAGCAATGACTTCATTGTGCACTGTAAACAGATAAAAACGAAAAAAAATGGTGTATTTGGAGCTTACCCAGGTTGTTGCACACAATTGTTTAATTGCGACAACTGAACTTTAATGCGATCTTCAACACTATGGGATTGCTGAAACCTTAATTCATCAAAATTCGCATCCTTCTTTAATTCTTGGACACAAGAATTAAGAATAGTCACAGTTAGACTGCGCAGGACAGGGCTGTACATATATGTTCAAAGCGGCAGTAGAGGCTTGTTTATTAGCCGCAGTGTGAAACTCACATTCCGGAGCACAACAAGGCTGAATGAGAAGCTTTGATTGGCTACAATTCTGGGAGCAACCAATCGTTTGTGAACATAA
>VRMD01001704.1:0-11909 GCA_009872375.1 Sminthurides bifidus | reverse complement strand
GAAGAAGGCCTAACAAGTCTGCCTCGGCGTTTTGCATTTCATTGAAATTTAATCATTGTAGGCCCCTTTGTTCTTGTGAAAAAAATACTCTTATCGCAGTAATGCTAAGATAATAATAGATTTGTAATGGTAACCACCATTCGATTTGATTTCAATTCCTGTGGGAGCCAAGTCAAGTAAAACTGGATTTCATCCGACAAGCATGACGATTGTGTACGCCCACACATGAAAAATGCCCGGACCAGTAACCTTGAGCATTTGAAAAACAAAAGGCCCCTGCTTGCAAAGCTTGGGATCTTAAAATATGATCAAACGATGTGCGTGCGAAAAATGCGGCAATAAACGTTGAAAAGCTGCACAAACAAACTGAAAAATGCAAATTATTACACTGTGTGAATCAAGTTGGAAATGTTATTTCTATTAACTAATTAAATCATGCTTCTAATTATAGAGGACGACGAATCGGAGTGAATCCTGCACAAAACAATTCATACATATTTTACCCAAACCTGAACATAAATCCCGTGGGTGTGGGAACAACACATGGCATAGATATTGCTATGGTTTATGAAAATTGTGCTTAAGTGGTATGTACGTAATACTGAACGAATTGCTGCTTGGCGGAATCTCAGAAAAAAAAATCAGGTAAATACCTGGAAAATTGAGTGGAGATTCCTGTCTGTCAAACGTGAGAAGAATGACCCAAGCTACAATCATAATGGACCATCATCATCAT
This sequence comes from Sminthurides bifidus, assembly GCA_009872375.1. Classification (NCBI taxonomy): domain Eukaryota; kingdom Metazoa; phylum Arthropoda; class Collembola; order Symphypleona; family Sminthurididae; genus Sminthurides; species Sminthurides bifidus. Next base: position 11,173 of record VRMD01001704.1, on the reverse strand, counting down.
ATTCAATAGAGCTATTCCAAGTTGCAAGCTAAACTTAACTATTTGCCTGCTTGCTTGATTCTTGTTCCCCTATATTTTGTTTTGCACAGATTTGAAACTCATCAGTTGCTATTTTGTAGCCGTAAGCTCCACATGCAATCAATTCTTGAATTCATTTGAGTTGATGAAAACAGTTGGTGCAAAACTTAGTTTGGTAGCGGGTGATCGATTGATATTGACTTAATTGAAATCACATTCTTCTTCCTTTTTCATGTAACTGCCTTGTTAATATAACATGGCACTTGAGCTTCTAATTACTTTGACATCTATTTTCGTACTTTTGTACGCATATACTCTTCGATCCAAAAGACAGAGTTTACCAGGTATTTGTAATCTTTTGTTCCTTAATCGCGATTTATCTCTTTGTTTAATCTGCTCTTGGTAAATAGTGGGGCATGCTTCGTACAGTGTTTTGTTGTATCAGGCCCTTTCCAGCTTCCAATTTTGGGAAACACTGTTCAACTTTGGCTACAGACATTGCGAGATCCAATTGAAGTGGTGCACGCCAACTTGGCCGCAAAATATGGTCCTATCTATAAATTGAGGGTGGGAGAAGTGAATCAAGGTAAAGCGACGACATAATTTTCATTTTGAAATTCTGGTCTTAAATGTCTTTACCGGAGCGATTAAAAATTGTAATTGTTTCTCCATCTAGTTGTGATCAGTGACTTAGATACCATAAAGTCAGTGTTAAGAAGTGATGAATGGTACGATCGGTTCCATCACGATTTCAACAAATGGTCTCGAAACATTTCAAGCGTAAATCTTGGTATGTGACGTCAAAAAATACAACTTGTGCATTCCGTCAAGCCTCTTTGTAGCTTTTTCAATACTACGATGTAAACTATTTTTAGCCTTTAACTGGGTTCTGTATCCTTTGAAATGAATCAGCTTGCATCAGTGGTTTTTCTATCGACTTCCTTACTTGTTGTGGTATTAAAAAAGTAGAAAGGATCATTCACAGAATTTGACGTAGGAAAATATTTAGCATTCAGTTATGTTTGCAGGTCTTTTGTTGTCAAATGGAAAAGTTCACAAAGAAACACGCAAATTCACTACGAGAACAGGCAGAACATTTGGGTTCGAAAAAAATGAAGTCATCGGTCAACTTGCAGTGCAAGAAGCTGAAGATATGGTCCATGAAATCGACGAGGCGATAAAGAAAGATGCAGCTATTGTAAGCATTGACGGGTTTTTCACGCATTCCTCGTTTAATGTCGCTTGGGGTCTCATGTCCAACCAACGATTTCCACGAAATGATCCCAAAGTCAAACAGCTTCTGAAAGACTTAGTCGAGTTCGTGGAGCTGCAAGGCATCGCTTTCAGCGTGGGACTTTGTATGCCAACTCTGCTTAAGGTGACACCTTCTGGTCGCTACATCCGATCGTTTCATCGTAAAATCATTGAATTTGTCCTCAAAGAAATCGAAGCTTCCAAATCCAACGAGCGTTTTACCAAAGACGGATCCTTTCTGGACACGTTCCTTCATGAGATCGAGAAGAGAAAAAAGTCCGAAGCTGTTGGTCCAATGTCTGAAAGCAATGTGTACACGGAAGAACAAATGGCTGTCACGATCAGTGACTTGATTCTTGCTGGTACACACACATCTGCCAGTACATTACAATTCGCCATTTTAGCAATAACATTAAATCCGGATGTACAGGAAAGGGTTCAAGCGGAAATTGACTCGATTATTGGTAGACGAAATGTACCTATGTACAGCTACTTGAAACGGTGAGATAGAACTAATGGTTTCCATTTAATACCTATTATAAGTGAGTTCATTCCTCCAAGATGGATTCGAAGAGGTTCTCGCATTATAACAAATGGTAAATTTTGTATAGCATGCCATACTTGGAAGCAACAATTTGTGAAATTTTGCGAATGTCCGTTGTGGCAGCTTTCATAGTTCGATCAACTACACAGGATACCACCATTAATGGACACCACATTGGAAAGGTAAGCATTCACATGAAGATTAGCTTTATTGTTTAAGTTGAAACGCAATTAAGATATCTTAAGCGCATTGACATGGGCTCACGGAATGTAAAAAGTACCCAATGCAAAACCCATTGCATCAAAGATTGATTTAATTGACAGAACACCGATGCCGTTATGAATATTTATTCGATACACATGGACGAGACAGTGTGGGAAGACCCAGCTCAGTTTCGACCACAGCGATTCCTAAATGAGAAAAATGAAATCGTAAACACGGACAAGATGATTCCATTTGGTCTCGGTAAGTCGTCATTCAACTTCTCTGGTATCCAGAGAATTTCCAGATACTTACATGGTTTATTTTATTTTCCTTATCTCAAGCATTCGTTTAAAGCTTTGCATGTAATGTTTCTGCTTTCTGGAGGACGAATAATGTGATCTTTCGCAGGAACAAGGGTATGCATCGGTGAGAAAATTGCACGCGTGTCCATTTTTGTTGTTCTGGTGACTTTACTGCAAAACTTCAAGTTCGAGCCCATCCCAACGACGGCTGATTCTTGGTTAAAGTTCCGCCGAGGACTGACGTATATCGTTGAAGGTTACTGCGTCAAGGCAACAAGAAGGAATTGACATAGGGGAATTTTGTTTTTCTTGCAGCTTGGTAAATACCGGAAGATATTCAGAAATGTTTCTTGATGAAAATAATTTGAAACGGCCGTTTATGTCACAAAATGATATCTTACTCAAATTGATCCAGATTGTATTGCATTGTAGTCTGTTAAATGAATTCCGATTCCGAGATTAAAAACACAGCTTATAAAATATGAATAATAAAATATAATAAAAATTCCTATGAATTTTAAGCTGTATTTTCACACAAAACAGAAACGGGATCTTCTGAAATATTTATATCCCACAATGATCTCTTACGCATGAATGTGCAAACCCCGTGGATGATTCGGCAACGGAATCGGTACGAAACAACGCACCACTGCCGGAACTTCCGCTCCGGTTGATTTCATCATCATCAACTGTTTCTTTCAAACTGGGCATTGAAATGTGTGGCTTCTGACGTTGTTTTCCAAGTTAGTCGGATGTGCAGCTGCGGATCGTTTCCTACACGTGGTGCATTCATACGGCTTTTCACCCGAATGAGTTTTCTCATGCAACACTAGATTTGATCTAATATGAGACTCCTTTTCACAGACTCCGCATTTAAAAGCTTTCTCACTTACAATAGTTACTTGGTGGTTTTTGAGACATGTCTTTCGATCCGCAGATGGTATTGCGAATGAGCAAATTCACCATCGACAGCTTAGCGAGCTTGCTGGTGATGAAAAGCTAAGACAAGGTCTTCAACATTATGACAACGTAAAGGGTCCATCAGCGTTGCGATAACCTTAATGTATGGTTAGCCTTAACTATACATCAAGGTGATTATAGATAACCACCGTAACTTTAATTGTTTCTTTTAATAGTAGTCATGAGTAACTCTCGAAACACGACACAAATGCCAGTTGTAAGTAGCCGACAGCAGTTTCTGTCACTAGACTAGTTAACTTTCTCCCATGCATGCATTGGGATTGGGGGAGTCGCAGCAAAGCACTGCAAAGGTTTTTTTTGACAATGAGCAATTTACTTACATTTAACTTCGGTTAATAATTCCTCCATATTGTTTACACTATTTGACATCTTTGCCGATAGAGCATCTCTGTACTACAAAATTCATTTATCAGGGGTCTGTGCGAATTCGAAACAGTTCACTTGTCCCCATAGAAGCTACTATTTGGCACATCCCATTCGTTACAACAAAACCAAAGCATACTGCAGCGACGATTAGGACGGGGGACGCAAGCAATCGCATTATTTCCATTTGAATAAGTCTGGAAACATTGTGCAAGATTTTACCTCATGCTTCTATCATTCAAGACTTCAAACCTCAGGAATAATCGAATAAATATTGCTTACCGAAAAGGTGACTCAGGATCATTGGACAAACTTGAATCTCGAAGCCTTTCTGTAAACTTGTGGACATGGCGGAGGACGCTGATGCAATATGGCTTGAGCTCAAAAGCAGGAAATGAAACTTGCAGGTGTGTGTCATCCGGTTGTAGAAGCTTGGCTAATGACATGGCATTATCGCATTTTATTTTGAAATCTCGCTTTAGCAATTTAAATGATACCCTCACTCGATTATATCCCTTGAAGCAATAATAACTCGCCCTGGAAAAAATAAAAGTAGACACGGAAAATGTTACAGAAACTTGCAAGTTCCTGTTGACTACTTACAGAAAAGTCCAGTTGACCTATAAGATCTGTACCGTATATTTACCTCGGCGCCTTAAACTTTGTCATGGCAAAGATATCGATTACTAGGGCTGGCACAAGTACGAAGAGAAAAGACAGCAAATGAAATGCAATCCAGGAATTTACTGCCGTAATTTGAAATGGCCATAGAGGCTGTTGAATTGGGTTTTCTCTAATTGCTTCGTGACCAATGTCCAAGAAGCACTGCCATGTCAAGGCATTAGGATTTGCGACATTGAAAACAAGAATTCTGAAAACCACATAACAAGAGTATAATGGCTATACTGAAATGAGGTACTGGGTCATAGAAACACAAGGAAGCTATTCAAAGACTCTTTTGTACACTTACGGATTGCATTCCCGATCATTTTGTGCAACCGCAACGGCAGCCGCTATAATATGACTTGCACAGATGTCGGCTGGAGCTATGTGAAACAACTTGTTTCTGTTTACACAAATGTATTTTATAATACCACTTGCAGCTCCTACATACAAGCCATTAAATCCCACTAAGGAATTGAAGTAACCTGGTGACGGCTCATTAAGACATGGTGAGACTAAAAAACGAATTAGCGTTTACTCAAATAACAGATAATTAATTGTTTTGCATCCTTCCACAACAGTAAAATGGAAATAAAAATCGAGTTCTTACCTATTGGTACGCGAACAATAGCAGCTGGTACTGAACTGGCATGCGTCGAAACAACGTTTTCGGCTAAACATTTGGTGAAATTATACGAAGTAATTTTCTCCCCGATTATGCTGTAAGAATTTCTCCCCAAAAAGAAGCGTCTGTTACTCTTCAACACTTGATGCATATTTAAACTTAAAGACTATTTGTACAAAGATGTGTTTGGATTTCACTTGCCTCTTTTCCATGTCAGTACTCTTTTTTCCGTCCATGGTTGCTAGAGCATTCTGGACTTGAATAGGATTCACTCTCATGGTGTACACTTTTTCTTCTAGCACGTCTAATTCTGGACTGATGTACGCAGTTGAAACATAAAGAAATGCCTGAGGGTCAAAATCATCATTATTGAGTACAAAGATACCATACAGCATTCAGCATGTTAACTGTTTACTTTTATTTGGTAGCAATTACCTGGATTCTTGTGCTTGAACGAAACGCTTTCAGTATTGCTTCAGTGCCATGGACATTAGTACGCATGGATTTTTCCAGGGGCGATTCAAAATTTACATCAGCTGCTAAATGCATGACTATGTCGATTTTATTCACTATGCAGTCTCCAAGTGTAAAATCGTCCTCAATACTTCCGGCTACTGTCTTTACTTTACGTTTCTGTTCGGTCGGAATTGATTTGAAGATCTGTCATGGATCACGAAGATTAATTTTTAGGAACTTATTCGATCTAGTATTGTGACTTAAAGCTAGGTTACCTCATCGCTCATCAGCTTGGTCAATCGTTTGGCTGCGTTCTCGTCCTTCCGGTCTCTAATGAGAACGAAAATGTTACCAATGTCGTGAAAGTAGAACAACAAGTGATGTAATACCACTGTGCCTAAAGTTCCAGTTACTCCTGTGATGAACACGGACTTTTTTGAGTAAAATTCTGAGATTTTTGTGAGCGCCATGCTGTTAAATAGGAGACTTAACATCCTCCAAGAATGCGCTGCAAATGAGTTCATTTGTCGAATTGGTGCCTATTTTATGGCCATTGAGCATTTGGGGATGCCAGATGAAACTGAATCCAGCTTTATGCAGATGGTTAGGGAAATAAAGAATCTCACAAAGCTGGAGAGCTATCATACGATCAAACTGTAGTAGGTAGGGGTACCATTGCATCCTACGCTTTATTACGTTTGTTGCATGGAGCTAGTCATAATTGGTACGATTGATATGACAGCGACAGCTGGGACAATCCATGAGATGAGTAAAAGACTTGCCTACCTGTATGAATTCTCCTTTACCCTATCTTTACCTTTCAATTAGTGAGCAACTAGCGCTGATGTTGATTAGCTTTATAATGATACCCCTACAATTAAGTGCATAAGTGAAGAAGCCGACGTTGGTTACAAAAGTCTAAATTGTGCCAATCAAATGCCTAAGGGCGAAGTTTCGTAACAATTAACACCGATTGGTGAATATGGTAAGAGTATGATCTTGATAAGATATGAGATACGATGAAATTATGGTTAAGACCCTGGGGTGGCCCGATACAGTTCCCGATGCAGAGGCTCGTTGGCCCTTCAAAGACTGCTTGTTATATAGCAAACTCAAAGCAAGGATACATGTTTTCAGGTAGCCCTGTTTTTAAGGGAAATTTTCGCAAACATGTGCTGAATGTCAAGGAAGGTCTTAGAGCATAGAGTAGATGCTACCGGTTGGACCTTGTTCCGCCTGGATGATTGACTCATCAACGGCTTGTCACGGACATACGGTAGGAGAAATGAGTTTTCATGAGATAGGCATGATAATTGCACTTACTTCTTTATTGCACTCAATTAAAATGAAAACCAAGGATCTTGGGAATTCAAAATGCAAAAAGCCTCTATTGATTGAACATTGCTCTATCAAGCTACTCTATGTGAGAAAAATTTCAAAACAGTTCCAAATAGTAGCAGTAATCAAGTTAATAATGGCAATCATTCTAAAGGGTCAAGCGAATTGACAAGGGATTTTCCTCAAAGGCAGAAAGTTGTGTACGTATAAGCTGAATGCCGAGTAGTTAGAAGTGTGAAAATGACAAGATCACGACTTGTGACGATGATAACAGATTCTTTTTCCCAACTTGTGAGAAGGTCGTTAAGTGGGCAGACTGTGAATGCAAGCCGTAATGGGAACAATTGTGCTAACCAAGTTTCTCAGTTGGGACTCAAGGACCAGCTAGCCATTTATTCAAAACTGAAGGGTACTGATCCAAAGTCGGCCCTATAACTTTTCGCATCTTTCAGGAGAACTTGTTCATTTTATTGTTGCAAACGGAAACAAAGAGGGCTGAATGAAGTCTAGTAGAAGCTTAGAATCTAAGCTACGTTATAATGCTATGAGTTTTTGAGCAACGGCCTGAAAATGAATTTCTTCTTAATTCTCTTAACCCTTTTACATGCATAAACAATGGATACATACTCTCTAAAGTTATCATTGAGTAACACCGAATCAATGTTGTGTCTTTATGGACATGAAGTCTCCAGGTCCGTGAGCCTTCTCCAGGGCACACAATTCCTCTTCTATAAACTGAGTAAACTGCTCTACCTGTTTCCTGGAGCTGATAAGATGGCGTCGGATTGTGCACGCAAAAATTAGGTTTCCCCAGTTCGTGAAGGATGTAATACAACCCACTGTAGACCAGAACCAATCGATAAATTCATCAGTTCATTACCATAAGGGTCATTTCGGAAGAATGTAACAACAAAAATGGGCAACTTCAAAATGCCAAGGATATTCCTTACCTGCAGTAGCTGTGGGGGGAGGGTCCAGTGAAAAGAAAAACCTACGGACTACATGTTCCGGCGTGATTTGTAATTGCGAAGCAAAGCCAGGGAAAGGGCTAAATTCCACAGTGTGTCCAGGCAAGTTCACGACTTGATGAATGAAAAAATTCGGTCCGTTACAGAACAATCGGATTAACCACCCAGTGACAATCGGAGCTACAGATTCTTTCAAGCGAACAGTAGAACTATGGGTCTTAAGCAGCCGATCTACGGGGTCAGCCTCGCCGGTGAGGAGTTCTACCACGACCAAATTCCTACGGAGAAAAACCCTCATTTTATCAACCAGTGGAGCTGCAATTTGTTTCACTCAAAACAGCAAAAAAAACGGGATCTTCTGAAAGATATATCCTGCAATAATCTCTTACGCATGAATGTGCAAACCACGTGGATGATTCGGCAACGGAATCGGTACGAAACAACGCACCACTGCCGGAACTTCCGCTCCGGTTGATTTCATCATCTTCGCCAAAACACCCGCAGTGGCTGACTCAAGTACTGCGAAGAAGCTAACGTCAAACCGATTCTTGATGTTCTTGATCCTTTCAACAGGTATTTCAGGGCTCCAGGTTGTGATGTATGAATTTGAAAGAGTACCATCTCTCGGTGCATCGACCCACTCATTCTTCTCTACCTGGCTTTGATATAGCATCTTTCCCACGTCTCGAAAAGCTCGCATTGGTAGCAAAAGGGCAAACAGCAGCTTTTGCCAGACACTATGCTTTGGAAACGTCGGGGAGGCAGAAAATTCTCCCTGGTAGCCGTGAAGATTGGCTAATAAGTGTACGAAACTGTATCCATCGCCAAGGGCATGATGTGCTCGTAAAATAACGACGGTCTGCAAGCAGTTACTGCCCCCGTCTCTTTTCGAATTTGAAGTACCCTCACTCTGAAAGTTGTTCAACACAACTGTTTCCCAAGGACTCTGATCCCGCTTCCAGTTCCTTGTACTCAAGTAGTCAGCTATCTTCTTCAGATCCTCTTCCCCATAGACGGCTTTTATTGGCGGTTTTTTACTTTCAGCTAATCCTGCACCCGCTTTCTGTACAATGTCTTCGTATGCATGTAAGTGATTTGTAATTTGGAAGTCTTTCGCACGTTTCCAAAAGAAGTAGCCGCAGAACGTCGTAATTGGCGTTCGTAATCGATGATATTCCAACTTTCGGCTAGGGTTTGTCATCAGGCCGCGTCCAATGCTTTGGGCGAAATATTCAAGAGCAGATTGCACAGAAATTTGACCATCGTACACCATAAAACAGGTTAAGTTGAATTTTGGCGTTTTGTCAAGGTCATACAAACAAATGGCAGCTGCAGCTGGGTCGAGCATTCCCTCGAGATCTTTTCGAAGCAATTTTGCTAGTAGCTGCACGAATAGTCGAACTGGGAGCCAAAATACGATTGTGAATAATGTCAGAAGAACAAGGAAAAAAGTTAGAACCATACTCCTGAAAAGCTTTATAGGATTCATGTTGATTGATTACGATTAACCGCGAAGTCGAAGCATGGAGAAGACTGAGAAGGTAAGAGGTATGTTCACTACGAATACGTTTTTGTCGGTTCTAAAGTGAGTACCCCCAGATTTGAAATGATCTTTCACACCAGCTATGAATAGATCCATTGGGCCAGTCCGTATCTCCATTGGCTTCTTTTAATTTTAAAATGCTTTGGGAATCAACAATTAACTAATTGTATCCTCAGCTGCGCCAGTGATGAGAACCTGGCGGCCGTGCACGTCTAATTACTCGAAGACATCAGCCATGACAGGGTAATTACGGTTCGAGGCAAAAATTAAGACTATTAATTTGTTCTCGCAATGACGCTAAAGGAATATCTCAAATAATTAGATGGGAATGGGAAGAAAGAAGCCAGGTTGCGCAACAATAGCTTTTACAGCGTAGCTACGTCAACGTCTTCAGCAATCAGCTACTTTTTTATTTCGATAGTGACAGCAGTGAATTCAGATCAGCATATTTAAATTCAATCGAGGGGGACTACTTCGAGTTCTAATCTAACCGGAAATGAGTTTTTGTTTTGCCGGGCTTCCTGCACTGTCTTCAAATACTCTGGATGGATTGCTCTGAGTGGAAACGTAACGTATCAGTTCCTTTCTGTAGTCAATAGCTCTGAATGCTTCCAGGTGACTTTTCAGTGTTTGTGAAAATCATCTCGCATGTCTCCACAGACTACACACCTGGTGCCTATGTACGCACCCCCTAAACTCGCCGAAACATTCTTCCGTGTAGGAGTGATCCTATCCAATCTTAGCTTAGTCTATATTACTGCTCCATCTCATTGCACCAGCAGCATTGGCTTCACCTGTTTAATGCGGAGATGTCATGCTTCAATATCAACGGCGGCACAAATAAAACATTCGACAACAAACGCACAACCGATATCTTTGTATACAACTACTTCAGGTTGTGTCAACAGCTTCATTGTCATGATCAGGAGAACGAATTAATCAATCACACATAATTAATATGAAAAAATTGGTCAATCTTTCCCCTCTGCACTCACGATAGGCCACTGCAGTTTTTATCAGCGAAAAGTCCATGAAGTTCAGTATGCTAATTCTCGATATAAGCACAATGAATTTACCTGGATCGCCACTTCAGACCTGGTGTGAACATCAACTGATAAATCGGAGCTATTGTGTGGCACCAAGTATAAATGAACCACCCTGAGCTCCCAGCTACTTCAAGCTCTGATTTCATTCCCACAACTCAGCTAGTAAACACCAGTTCTTCACCATGAAATTCCTTCTAACTTTGTTAGTCATCGGGTTGTGCGCAACTGCGCAGGCTATCTGTAACCATGATCTTGTTGAAAAGACACGAAACGGAAACATTGACGTTATTGTTTCTATGAAACAATCCACAGCAAGTTTCTTGCAACCGTTTAAATCATTCAAGTTCGCCAGCCGCTCCCAGCGTTTGAGCATCATCGCTAACGGACTCAAATCCTTTACGAAGGAGTCTCAGCGCGAAGTGCAACACTTCCTTGATTTTAGCAAGGAAACACGGCCAAGACTGACCACCAAATCGTTCTTCTCATCGAATTCCATCGCTGTTAAAAACATGGACGTTGAAACTTTAGAAGCATTGCTGAAGTACGACTCCATCAATCAAATCTGTGAGGAAGAACAAATTCCCCTAGCTGATTTTAAAATCGAAACCGAAAATCTAGACACGCAGGCAATCGAATGGGACGTAGAAAAAGTTGAAGCACCTCGAGTGTGGGACCTTGGTAACACGGGGGAGGGGGTCGTCGTTGCCTCAATGGGTACGGGGGTTCGAGGTACTCATGAAGCTCTGCGAAGTAACTGGAGGTCCGACAGAGGGTGGTTCGATCCTAGCTCAAGGTCCCCCCTTCCCAATGACGGCAATGGCATCGGCACCCATTCCATCGGCACGTCTGTCGGAGGGACTGCGGACCG
>VRMD01001703.1:0-15777 GCA_009872375.1 Sminthurides bifidus | reverse complement strand
ACAGATGTATATGTGATCCACTCTTCTGACTTCCTTTTCCCTTGCCAGAAGGTTGTTTCTCGCTGTCCTCCTCGTCATCTTCTTCATCGTCAGTCCCTGCGTAAAGAAAAAGATTGAGTCAAAAACATGCATCTCTCAGCTCCCACAATGTTGACAGCAAGGATCAGTGTCAGTGGACTTGAAGTTGACTTTGTGTCATCACTTTGGAATTTTTAAGGGATCGCTCAACATTTACAGCTATAAGGGCAGGTAATCCTTCTTCGTTATTATGCCAAGCAAGGACATGACGGCCTGAGACATGCAATGACACAAGGAGAAAGTTGGGCTTTCCAATGCAACATCAGTCTTATATCTTTAAAGTGCTGACTCTCGCTATTGATGCCGCCGGAATTTCCCTTTCATATCGCTCTGCCATTGCCTTGGGCGGAAAAGTGATCCTTTTGTGCGGCAATCACCTCTCCTGCAATCGTGAGCAACAATGGGATCTTGCATCCACTTTTAGATGCCATTGTCATACTAATGGGAGCAATTATTTCGACAAGAGGGAATGTAATTCTCCCTGCATACTCTCATAAGGCGCTTACGCAAACAGGCCCAAAGTCCTTACAATATCAGTGCAAGGGTTCATACACAATCCTCTACGCCGAGAATCAAAAGCCTCAAATAGATCTCACCAAGTATCTCGTAAAGTGTCTCATTTAAAATTCACGATGGGGAGGGAATTCAAGCAACGAAATCAAGTCACTCTCGCAATATTAGAATTCAACTGTCTTGCCAAAAACGGATAAATTGAGACAAGAGAAAGAGCATCACTCTTCATTAGCAACAAGTATTGGAGCTGAATTAAGTGAGACAGCACAAGGGTGTAAAATATAAATTCTCCAAAGATATGTGATGCGCAATTATGACATTAGATCCGAAGGCTTCACACGGCCAACAAGGGGCTGAAAGCCTGACGAAAGATGAAGCCAAGTTGGCTTTGAAAGGATAAAAACCGTATTGAAGACGAAGAGGCCAAGACGCAATAGACAAAGAACAATGCATGACTACTTAAGGGATAACAATGACTTCCACATGTGTAAGGTAACGGGATGACCTCAAATTTGTGTGAATCATCCTGACGAGATGGCGATCGGAAGGAGTTGGATGGAGGGATCGTTTCCTTGCGGTTGCAACGAAATTTTCATAGGCACACGCACACAGTGGAGCGAGACGATAAAAAGTGAAAAACTCGTACGAACGTGCCGACTCTTCGGTAAAGCAACTCATCCTTTTCCCACTCCCATCCAATATGGCAGGCCTACTTTCTTTTTATGCTATCATGAGACATTGGTACGTGTGTTCGTGTGTATACTGTCTTGAATTCTATTGTTATGACTCAGATCGCTTCTGTTGCCATCAAGCAACACCATTCGGTCTTCTGATAAGTTGCAGTTGCCAACGCGAGAAGGGATGGAAACCAATGGACTTTACTGGGTAAAAAATTAACTGCGTAGCAAGCAAGCGAACCATCCCAACTTTTTATCCCAGTAAATCGAACCAGTTTGCCTTTTGGTTCTTGTCTCAAAGATTGATCAGAAACGGCAGTCTGTTTCTACAGGCTAAATAATCACAGAAGGAGTTTCAATCAGCAGCAACAACACATCTAGGTTAAAGCAACCTATTGCGTGTTTTGAAATGAAGTCATCCAAGCCAAGCTGCTTCAAGACCGTCTTAACGAACTTGAGGCAGCATCTTAGGAAAGTTCCTGCATACTTAAGGATGTTGTGTCTGATGAAGTAGGATTTTTAAAAGTTAAGAGCGCCGAGTGCATGGTCTAGGCTAGGCTATAAAATGTCGATGTACGCAGTGCCTGTTTTGCCATACTGCCTTGGGTGGAGGAGGAAATCAGTTTTAGGGAGGAGGTGTGAATCTAAAATTTGCACCATGATTTATGAGACGAAAAGGCCTTTGGAAAAGTAATTTACCGTCTGTATTCGCTGGCTCTGATGGGGACGAGTACGATGACGGCGAATTGATCATTGTTGGAATAATATCCGAGACGACGGAGGGCGGTTCCTCGAAGTTTTCTGCGACGGTTGTCGGTTGCAGCGGCGAGGGTGTGAATTGAGGACTGAAGAAAGCCATGTCGTAGTCCGTGGTTGAGAAACTGATTTCTGGCGGAAGCTGCGTTGAGCAAGGCTTGTTCAGACGGAGCATCTTCCAAAGTTCCAGCTGGTGGAAAATCAGCGACCCGTAAGACGGCTCGTGCAGCTTCATGTCCTCTTCGGAAAGGGAACAGAGGGCATGGCCGTCAAAGGACCAAAATTTGTTCAGAACTTTGGTGACATCCAAATTTCTGTCGGCGGACGGAAACGTTGCGAAAACATGAGCCAACCATTTCTGCACATCTTGACCGGACCACAAAGCGGGGTCTGCAATTGAGAAAGGGGAATTAAGCTCACTGTTAGGATTTACTTGAACAAACGGGCATATTTTCCCTCCACGCTTATTTGGAGATAACTATCAAATGCCATTATAAATTTTAATTTGATGCCCGAACATGAGGATAATGGATAAGGGTTTATTACGGTTTTTGAGGATTGTACCTCAACCCTGACCGAACTCCACCTCCTGTCAGTGGAGCGAAATTGTCGAGTCTTTAAAAAGTCTTGGGTGAGTTACAAAGAAATTGAAGCATTCCTGCTCGTACAACTTTTGCAGTTTATAACTACAAGTTACACTTTTGGGAGTTGTCGGTGTTATCTCGAGGGTGTTCTATCGTTATATGCAGACGATAATTCTGGCTGACTTGTTAATGGAAACAGATGAGTTAAAGGGTTGTTTCTAAAGGAAGGTTTGCCCTTGGCGATGGGATTTTTTCTTGCCAACTTTTTATTGCAATGAGCAAAAACATGCTAAGGTATTCGGAACCACGCCTATTAGACAAGGTCAGGTAGAGTTGATAGCCAACCAGTGGAGTATGACAGGCAAAAGGTTGCCAGAGGTTTGGCCAGCCGATAGCAAGTGGAGAGGTTGGAAGAGCTTTTGGTGAAGAACCATTGCTAATCGTTAACGAATGCATGACTTATTTTCGCGAAATCATTGCAATTACGCCAATCTTGCTCCATGGAACGGGTATGCAAAATGGTACATAGGAAAATAATTCCTGATTCTCCCGAACCTTCAAATCATCTCTGTCAGCCAGGTCTCTCCATCCTAAACAGAGTAGCTTTCAACCACTGCTCTTGTTCATATCTCCTACATGCCTGATTAAATAACACTCGACTCGAGTCCACCTGGCTCGCATAGTTCAATTACATCAAATGGCTGACAGGACACTTATGCAAATTAAATGCAAGTCTATCCGGTTTTCAAAAGGCTCTGCCGGGAGGCTTGCTTTTTAACTTTGCACGCTTCCAGTGCTCCGCCTAGCTATCCTTCGGTTGCGATTGAAATTCTTGATGAGCTGAACTTATTTTCCAACCAGCTCTCGTTTCACTACACGATTTCGTATTTGAGACACTATGTGGGCTCACCGACCCTAGGTCGACAATGGATGAGGATCTTAAAACAATAGGCTTACCTGGTGAGATGCCAAGCGAAGAACAAGTGCTTTGGATGTCCGTACGGATTTGAGCAAAAGCCATGGTAAAGACGGGCTCGATTTGATTCAGCTCAATCGCTCCGCTTTGAGGCGTAGACGTCATTTCCTGAAACAAATGAAATGGTGACATGAGGCTCACGGCTTGCATAACGACGGGGAAACGGATGTTTGCCCTGAGCTAATTAAACTGTCAACAAATGCGTTCCTTGTGTGACAACTTTTAACTATTTCACTGGAATTTAAAGGACAATTGAACAGGACAAAATAATGAAAAAAAGATAAAATAACAGAAGAAGGAGGACAATTCTTGGAATGGTCCAGGAGCGGAAATGATACTGACCAGGTGAGCGGAGTTAGCTGCTGATATACTCGAATAAATCGCAGGTCAATAGTAATTGTAGTAATTGGACGAAGCCAACACATAAAAACACGAGAGAGACATTACAGCGATTGGTAACGATAGGAGTTGGTGTTAATTAGTCCTTTACCCGTGTTAACCTATACTGGCATACGTCAGCTGGAAGATGTGTGACGTGAAACGGCTAATTGATTATTAGCAGGTGCCGAGCATCTGAAGGAGCATTAGCGTTTACGTCTCTCTTAGTTGACAAGGGAAATTGAGAGATAAAGAACGGACGGTTATAAGTTTCAAGACGGGAGAAGACGTAAGAGATTAATCGATGAGCAGAAAAAAGATAGGACAAACTATTCCTGAGAGGTGGCTGATTAGCAGCGAAGCGAGCCTACGTAGAAGTGCTAATTGGCGTGACTGCTATAGTTAGCGCGAAATGAAAATATTGGACAAATAACGCAGATTCTCTCTAATTGACTCTCGTCTCAAGATGCTGCTATGCTCGCTCACAGACTCCACTCCAAACTCATCACACGTACTGTCAAGTCATGTCCTTGAAAACTATTGTTTTATAGGGATGTTCATAAATTATATTTTTGACTTTCATTGACGACAATTATGCTTAAATAAATAGCATCCGAGCATCATTGTCGTCTGATAAATATCACCTCAGAACACCTGTGGAAGGGTAACTGGAGGCTTGTTTTGCAAATTCCAGAGCCTTGTTTTAGCGGCAGGGGAGGAGTGTGGCAGATGGATGTTCGTGGCATAAATTATCATATGTTTAAAGCGTCTGCTCCGTTCTGCAATATCGCAATTTCTGCATGATTCGCAACAGAAAGGTAAACTCGATACGTCAATGCCTGTTAAGCTTTCCACTTGTTCTGAACAAAGTGGTAGTGTTTACTCAAATGAAACGACAGCAGAAGTGGTTAAAGGCCTGTGTCTGTGGCTAATGTATACTCTTTTCATTGCACTATATGCTGCCTACTTTGTGGTGCGCTAACCGTGAAAGAGGTTGAAAGAACGACAAAAGAACTGCTAGTAACAAACAGAGCAAACAATGTGGACGTCAAAAGTTATTTACCTGGCCATTTGGTTCTCCAAACAAAGATGAAGCGGGCAAGTCAAGTGGCTTGAAGTTGTACTTTCTCTGGAAAGTGGTGTCTTCCAAGCACTGACGCAATAGCAAGTCTTTGTTGGTCGTGTCCATGGTCTCAGACGGGAGCATTTGGCCATTACCAGCCGGAGATGTTGAGCGGAAGTCCTTGATGTAGGAGCCGTCGGGGGAAAGAGCCGGCTTCAGGTCTCCAGAATAACCACTGATGTCGCTTGAAGGGCTCGAGGCGTAAAAGGAGACTTGACCCCAGGCAGAGGGCTCCATGGAGTTGCCCGGTGACCAGGACGGAGACGGGACCGTTGCCATGTCCTGATCGTCGTAGTCGCCGAGCAGGGACAGGTCAAAGGAATCGGCCAAGTTGCAAAAGCTGGCCGTGTCTTCGGTCACTGGTGGTGGCTGTTGATGAACAGGGGCTGCACTGGTGCCGTTGTACAACTGGTGCGAAAACTTGTGCAGGTACTCCGATTCGTAAGGGTCGCTCTGAGGGCTGAACCCTGCGGACGGAACCATTTGTTCTTGCACCTGGAAGTAAGGAATCATGTCGATAAGTTTCACTGTAGGATGGCAAGAGAGGTGAAGGTGTTCGATGTGGTCGTCGAGAAGCACAGAAAAGAGACAGGCTAACAAGGAGGAGTGTTGGAATGGAACTGAGCGGTCAAGACGAAAGACAATTAGATGTACCACAGCACTCGTGGCTGGGGGAACAACATGGTAATAATTGTGCGATTCATCTCAGGTGTGTACATTACAGATCCCTGACAACATCTCTGAAGTAGGTGGGAGGGCAGAGATGAAGTGCTGGAACGAGCTGACGACACTCACTCGGCTTAGGAGATATCAGCTTGAAATGGAACTGTACACACTGTACTGATAACGATTGAACAATGCATAGACGGGTTAAGCCTCTTCCATTAGGCCAAGTCAGGTCTCTTTGCAGCATTGGAAATCGCAAACAACCATTTTTTGCAAATTAAATACTACTCAGTGGAAATCACCAATGGAGTCTGAGGTCGTACCTCCCGCATTTGTGTCTCCGTTAAGAGGGCATTCTTATCTCTATACACAAAACTTCACCTGTGTGCCAATTTAAATAATAATGATTTATCGTTCGAAGCCTTTCGTCCAATTCCAGATAAGATCCTTGCAAACAATCCATTCCTGCCACATCAACAGTTATGCAGCTATGCCTGGCGATTGTGTCATTTCAGATCCGATAAAGCGGCACGCAGCTAATGGCAATTAGCTAAACTTAATGTACATACTTGCATTTGAACAAGGACAGAAGCGCTTGTTTCAGAATGTTCGACTGAGTTTCAATTCCATCGCGTAATAGTACTTCAAATACCGTGTTCATTCCTTCGAAATCAAGCTTCTGTTCAGTTTACTTTACAGACAGTTAGTACTACAATGTACAAGAAGTTCTGCCACCGTGGCAACGTTCATTGAGCCAGTCACCAGAAAAGCGAGCAAAAAAGTAACAAGATTTAACTCATGCTGCGCATGTACGTCATTCAGTTGCGAATCCACATGCTGATGGCTGAATTCCATCTATCAATTTTTTTCTTCCTATTTTGCAAATCATGAATGAAAAGTGTACGTGCCGATCACAATCGATAATCGATTACTCAGATCTGGCATACCCTTTTCGCTTTGGTGACTAACTCTCTCTTTGTTAAGCGCTGTTACTTACTAGCTTCACAGTGCTTTGTTTCGCACACAAGCTTCAACAAGTGTTAGCACTTGAAACCGGATGGAAAATCTCCATGTAAAAGCTTGACTTATGATATGCTGCAGAGCGTGAAAATGAAACTTGGCTGATCTGCTCTAATAGAGCGCCAAGTGATAATTCCTTCCTCTGCATAAACGTTTCCCTGTCATAGGTTACCAAAGAACCACAAGCCTTCTAATAAGCAGTTTTTACTGGTGTTACATTGCCTATCGAAGCCTAAACCACAGTAGTTTTCTGTTCCAATTACTGCATATCCAAACCGATCCCTTGCACAAAAGAGAATCAAGTTACACCTGTGATAGTGTACAATTAACAAACGGATACTGATCAAAGCTGTGAAAATAGGAGCAGCTCTTCTTCGAAATATGCGAATTAGTTCGGAGAACCACATGTGTACTCAGTTACATTATCTATTTATTACCCATACATGCAACCCGTTTATAATGTTCAACAATAGAACTGCCTTAATAATGCTAATGAGGCTTTGAGTCTTTCAATTTCCTTGATGCTGTTAAAATACGTTTCATGGTTACTTGCTACTATACTGTACTCGTCAATATTTTTGAAATAAACCTGTACAAGAGTCTACGTGTTTTTGCTATAGTGTGAGGGGACTTGTCACCAAAACCAGCTCATTAGCGTCCTAATTGAAGTAGTGAGTTTCTTGCGTAATTCATGTACACAAAGTGTCTATGTATTATAAATCCCTTATGTTTTTCATCCCCCTCAAGGTGTTCATCCAGTTCTAGTGAACAGTAGCACATTCCCACTAAACTTCTCCATCAATCATTATACCCTCACCATGTTTGTCCACCTACTCCAAAATGGGTTGCCCCTGTTTACAGATCCTTGGCTATTTTTTGTAAAAAATAGCCATCTCAAAGCGACGAAACTGATCAGCCCATATCGGTTAAGTTGCAGATAGCTAAGTTTAAAGCGTTTGGCATCGCAATATATTCCTTGTTCCTCTTATCCTTTGCTAATCAGCTGTCTCGAGATGATTGACAAGTTTGTAAAAGAAGATAAGCCAACATACTTGAGGTATCATGGAAGGCGAGTTAAGAATTCGCTTACGTCGCTTAAAAGTCTGCGAGATAGGCACATAATCAGTTATTTTTGCACGGCGTTGCGTGGACAAATCTCCACCCTTGCTGTCCATCTCATCATCTCGAAGTAATATTACCTGGCTTTGGAACGCAATCAAACTTTCAATTGAAACTCGAAAAACACGTAGTACGTGACATGATGCTGGTAAGTATTCAGAGCACTGCGTCGTAATGACTGAAAACTGAATTTCGTCTCAAGGTCACGGAAGATGAGCTTTGAATAATCATTGTAGTAAAAACTTGTTCAATTACTGCGATAAAACGACCGACACGAATGAACTTCTCACCGCAATTTGGGTTAAGCTCCATTTCAACTTGAACAGGTTCTAGCTCTTGCCCCAGCAGCATAAAATGCCAAAGCGTTGCTGAAAAACATGCATGTTACAAGAAAAATTGACAACATTCTCTCGTAACTGCCCATATGTTGTTCCAAGACCATCCGTGGGCATTGCATTGCTGGTTAAGACCACAAGATTATCAATCTAACTACACACGGCAGCGTAAAACCGTATGAAGGTCACCAGAGATGCAATACTGTGTAATGGCAAATGAATTAACTTTTCCTTATATCACCAAGTCAAGAGGTTTATGACTGGTTTTACTGGATCAACTGCCNCTGCCCCTGTTAGGTTTTACCAGAATACCAGCGAGACATTTGTTGCAGACAAGAATGGCTTTTCCAAGCCATCTTTCACTTGCAATACCAGCAGGAGCAGACAGAGGACCGATCTGTTGCCGATAACAATCATATCACTGCAAACCGGCAACTATAGTTACCAAGCATCTTGACAAAGAATCATGTCACTCTGAATCACGAAGCGACTTTGTGAAATCGATTAAATGTCTCGTGTTAGCGGCATGGACAGCCAACTTGGCATCATACGATGCAACTATTGCTGATTTTAAGTGACCTCTTCCTTGGTGCTATGACTGAGTTAATTGTACAGGGAAAGAAATGATTCAGAATGAAAGAAATTTCTCTTTTCATAATGTTTGTAAACCAGAGGAAGCACGACTGTGTTTGACAGCATAAATTCAGCCACTTAGAGGGTCTGGCTTATCTTCATCTTTGCATGAATGTCTCAATGTTTTACAGCTAAGCACCGTCGCTGAGGAAGTTATGAAAAAAGCCTTGTCATCAATTGACCCTTGCCTTTACTAGTAGTAGGGTATACGAAACTTGATATCTGAACTGATACCATATTGAACTGAATTTGTACCAGTTCAAGGTTGAGACATGAATCCAGTCCCATACCAATTGCCACGTTAATCAATCATTGTCATCAATTGACCCTTGCCTTAACTAGTAGTAGGGTATACGAAACTTGATATCTGAACTGATACCATATTGAACTGAATTTGTACCAGTTCAAGGTTGAGACATGAATCCAGTCCCATACCAATTGCCACGCTAATCAATCAGCAATAAGATTCGAGAGGAACTTGCTGAACAGGTAACCACAGTTACCTTGGATACAAAATCGAATCTCTATGGTAATACTCGACTCGTAACGCCATAAGATGCCTGTGAAAGCCCTGTTAGTGGGTAGATACGACAGCTGTTTGTTGTTACATGTTCGGTAATTAGTATTGCCAAACATGAGATGTACTGAACTCATTTGAGTTGCTGAAAATTAGTTACGCAGGTATGTGGAGGTGGGCTGGGTCCTGGGCTCAGAAGAGAGAAGCCAGGACTTGGGATCGGCAAAGATGAGTGGGACTTGCATTACTCGGACTCATCTTTCCCTCAGCATGGCAAGGTGAGCCAAGGCAAAACCCTGCTTTGTCGCTTGAATAGGAAAAGAGAGTTTGGCCCCAGGCAGAAGTTGCCCTAGAAACTCAATCGTTTGTTTCAGCGCTGAATCTTACCTAACCTGTTTGACTGCAAGGAGATTGAAATGGGGAAATTCATGTACTCGAAAATTGCAAATTCTATGCCAGGGTGTAAGCTTGCTTAAGACCCGTAATGGATGATACCCCGTTTGCCTAGCCAACTCATCTTCAAATCCAGTGTCTATGAACTGGAAACTGTCTTTGTTTCAAGAAAATTTTCCCAGTCACAAAACTTCCACACAGGTTTGAATTGAGTTAATGCAAACTAAACTCCGCCAATGACTTATTTGGCTACATAACATTCATGTCACTATGTAGATTCTGTATGAAAGTTATGTTATGAAACCAGGAAAGTTGTACTTGAAGAGTCTACAGCTTTTGGGCTTGACCGCAACAGTTTTTCGTAGCTAGAAGATTGGAATCGGAGAACAGATGCTAAAAAATCTGTATGAAAGTTATGTTATGAAACCAGGAAAGTTGTACTTGAAGAGTCTACAGCTTTTGGGCTTGACCGCAACAGTTTTTCGTAGCTAGAAGATTGGAATCGGAGAACAGTTGCCGAAAAAGGTACTGACTGAAACTAATATTCTCACCTCTAGCTTCGTTGCTGTGTCCTTAGCGGGATTTTGAATTGTGACCAACATGGTGTCTGTGTTTGCACGAATCTGGAATCGAACTGATGAAAATTCCGGCCTGCGTTTCACTCACACTTTCACAGTTCCAGAAAAGAGAAATCAAAAGTCAAAATAGACGCGTTTAATCTCACACTGAATGGAGAAACTCAGGTAGCTGGCTGGAATTATAACAGGCTGGGTATAACAAACGAAAAAGAAATCAGAAAGGACAGCAGAGCTCTTGGCTTGTTGAAACGTTGCGGCACGCAAGTACTTGTATACTGATAGCCGAAGGAGGGAATGCAAACGTCTTGCTACCTTGTATTGACCCACTTTTCCTTGCGCTCTCTGAACAACCCTTGCTTTTCATCCCCCAGATCTGCCTTACCTCTCAGGTACAAATGTTAGGAGTTAGTTAGCCGATTCTGAGAAACTTCCCCTGAGATAAATGGCTTGGATTTCCCTTGATTGCAAGACAACGAGTTTGCCTCACGCTGCCTCATAAATGGCCGATGGTCTCAAGGCAAGAGAGAGCGATAGATGTTCGTGGATAAGGATGATGGAACGCAGATCTTCCCGTCGCTGCTGTAACCAAGAGCGGTTGTAAGAAATATGCGAACGTGCATCTCCACAGATCAGAGACTGAGTAGCCAAAAGGGTTGATGCGGACTACGTGACAAGCAGGGATTGAAGCTCGAGCAAGTAAAAGGAGTAGGGTTCGTGGGTATTTCCATTGGGATACCCCTTTGCGAAATGAAGATTTGCCACACAGAGCGTACAACTTGGCTCAAAACGAGACTCTGTGCTCCTCTCGTAGTACCTGGCCTGGCGTCAGTCTAGCTAACGACAGGGTGTAAAAACGCGAAGCCCGAGGCTAAATTGTAAGTTTTATCTTAATCACCGTTGAATTTGTTTCTCAAACTCGTAATAATGAAAATGAACACACCCCTCGCACACGGGAAAGCAGGGAGATAAATCTTACGCCCTTATTAAACAGCGGGGTTATGTCAGCTCAACCTGGCGCCTTCAGGATTAAAACTGTGAGATATGGCCATTTTTTGGCTATTCCCAGTTTTGTCGCGTAATGTAACGTTGTTTACCTTCTAGCCTAAATCATGCATGCAACGACTATTGCCTCAAAGAATGCGCATTCCTCAGCTTCAAACACAGCATATTTAGCAGCTGATTAGAAATTTAAACTCGAGGGAGATGTAATACACTATTTGATTTAATGAGAGTGGTTCATTAGCATTGTGTCACCTGTTGCTTCACAAGTTCGTACAGCTTAAGGAATTGCAAAAATCTTGTACTCGAGACGACGAGAGTGGGTGCAAAAAATCACAAGGCCTCCTATGGATAGACAAAAAGAGACTCTCTGGCTCTATTATACACTGGAATTTTGTTACTCAACACAAATGAATAAATGATATGGCTCTTTCTGCACTTTTTATTGAACAAGTAAAGATCTTTCAGGATAAAAAATACGCTGGTTACATTTTCCTTTTGGAACTGGTTCTCAAGTATGCTTGACGATTAAACAGATATCATTGCAGAAGCTTTCTCGTTACATTGTATCGTCTGGGAGACGTCCTTCTAGATTTACCTTGACTTGATGTGACAATGATTATGAATAGTTGCCATGGTTTCAGTTTCAGGGCTAGCTTTTCGGTTCGTTCTCTGCTGTGCTTCCGTTATAGGCCCACCACGATGAACCTACAGGAACAAAACTAGGTCAAAACCACGTATCGTTAAATATTGTAGCGTAAGCATGGACACCTTTTACACAAGTTTTAATTTTTCCTTATTAGGTGAATCCTAAGTACGAATCTACGCCCGGGCTTGGATAGGTGAGAGTTGCTTTTGCTATAGTGATAACTGATAACATGCGGGTTTGACCTCTAATAAAAATTCGGCATGTGGGATTCCAAGAGGAGAATGGAAGGAGAGACTTTATTCAACCAAATTCAACTAAAATAAAGGCTGGATAAACATGCTGCTGAGGGTTCAGATTAGTTTGTAAGGTTAAACGCTAATTGCATTCCATAGCTTGAAAATAGCTTAAACTATATCAGTAATTAACATCAAACGAGGAAGCTTTGTCATGTCATGACAAAAGTTTTAGGTTAGTGAATCAAATAATCAACTGTGTTAAATAAAGCTGACTTTATATAAATACCTTATCACTGCTTCATTAACAGAAATCAAGGTAGGTAAGCCAACGATGACGTTATTTTTGGTATACCATTCATACAAAATACTGAACGAAGCAAATACAAGTTAAGGCATAAGGAATCAGGACAACGACTGTTGGGAATGATCACGTTATAGTCGTAATATTCACAGCTACTAAGCTCAGAAATATCTGAAAGCGCGAGTGGAGATTCATATTCAGTTTGTGTACTGGACGAATTTGTTTCTGAACGTTCGCCGGTTGCAATCTCGAGACTCCGAGCTGATTGCACAACACTTGAAAGGTTCGAGTCCCACAAAACTTGAACGATGACAGTCACTACAGAGAGAATGTGGAAGCTTTGAATAGAATGTAATACAGGAAGAGACTGCGGTGAATCAGAGCAAGGAACAAGCCTGGCTCAGGACCTCCTTCGGTTTTGTCCGGAAGCCAGAGCAGCCCAGCTGGGACATGGCCTCGCTGGTCACCATTGCCGCTTTACTACTACGCATAGGTTTAAAGTCCCCATTAGCCTTGGGCTCTCCAGCGTTCATACTTTGAAACCCGGGCTGAGTTCCACCCCGGCCATTCAAATTTGCTGAGGATAAAAGGAAACTCTCTTGTCTCTGATTCGCCACCCCTTCTCCCTCCTTGTTTGCAAACATACTCTTACTTGGGTCGGGGTCAGCGCTTGGTGGCGAGGGCCTTGCCGGAACAGATTTAGTGGCGGTGGCAGAGGGTTCGCTCGGTGGTAGAGCTGGTATCTCTTTCGGTTCCTCCGACGGAGTTGCTGCATTTGATCCCGCTGGTGTCGATGTCGGACTTGCCTTGGGGGTTTTCTCCAGCTCATCGTCCTTGAAAGAGACGGAAGCGGTGCTACTACCGGTTGGTTTCCCATCATCCGTCACAAGTTTCAAGCTACTTTTTCGCTTCATGAGCAGCGCACATGTTGCTTTGGCAGCGTCCAAGTTCATGTCCTCTACCGTTACTTGGTGGTGGAGCCAAGGAATGTGGCCGTCATGTTTTCCTCTTGAATCTTGGCCACTACGCGAACTGCTTCTACTCAGCTTCCCCTCCCTCCCCCTAGATGTCTCTGATGTGACGGAAGCTGGAATAAAACCAATGTGGGTTTCATTTCCCTCTTCCGCGTATGCAGTATGTAACTTTCGTCTCACGCGTATTGCGTAGGCTGTAATACTGTGCCTTTGACGTACTGCGTTAAAACAGATTTGCCGTTATGGAGAACAATAACGTACCTGTAGCACTGGCTCGGTTATCGGAGCTGTCGACGCTCACTTGTGATCCACTTCGGGTCATTTTTGCTGCAATGCTTTCAGACGTGGAGTCAGGACCAAATAAATCAACTCTTTCTAAATTTAACTTCATCGTAGGGGCGTCCCAGGAAAAGGAATTGCATTTCAGCTCCGACAGTGGTATCCGTTCAACACGGCCCTTCAGCCAGTATGTGTTGAGCTCACCTGAAAAGGTGAAACAAAATAATATTGTTTTCCGCTTTTCCTCTGCCCGCATTATGGACTTGAATAAAGCCTTTTTGGACCATTAGTTCGCAGAGGCAACTCTACCTTTCCCTTTCATCGCTACGGCCCCTCTGAATTCGGTTGAGTATGTTGACGGAAGCAGATCCTTTGTTACTTCTGATATTTGGATTCTTCCTGCCTCGCTTGTGCTTTCCAGCCTGGAGGCTGTAGGTTTCAAAGCCGGAAATTCATCAAATGGGATCATGCTTTCTTCCCCCTTCTTGACACATGTGAAATGCCCGCACATTTGATCTTTATGCACTCACCTGTATTTACCGTATCTCCGAAAAGACAGTAACGAGGCATTTTTATACCAACCACACCAGCAACGACCGTCCCGGAATGAACTCCTACTCTGAGCCTTAAATGGTCCTGGACTGGAATGAGATTTAGGATCATAATAAGATAAACGATCCCGTAGCAATATCACTGTTTTGTAAACAGTCGTATAATACTTGAGCACATCATTACACCCTACGTAGACATAAGTTAAGTTAGAACATACTTCCCGAGGGATCCTTGATTCCAACAGATGCATCCACCATGTCAAGAGCCATGTCGCAAATCCTCTCACTGTGATTCACGTCTCGTACAGGTGCACCTGAAACCACCATGTAGGCATCCCCGATCGTTTCAACCTGTTACATATAAATTCCGGATGTTCATCTTCCTTCCGGACT
This sequence comes from Sminthurides bifidus, assembly GCA_009872375.1. Classification (NCBI taxonomy): domain Eukaryota; kingdom Metazoa; phylum Arthropoda; class Collembola; order Symphypleona; family Sminthurididae; genus Sminthurides; species Sminthurides bifidus. The sequence continues at coordinate 1,049 of VRMD01001703.1, read as the reverse complement.
TACACCACACGGCTACCAGTGCATACGTATGACTTCATTGTATTCCACAGAAAAAATGACGAGAGAAAATTTCATCAAGTAATCAACGAGACGAAGGATGGCGTCCTGTCATCCCTCACCACACTTACCTTGTATACTCCGTTCCGTTCCGTGAGTTGATCGAAAAGAGAGTACATGTGATTCAACATATTTACGACTTGCATTGGCTCTATCCTGCTGCAAATCTCCGTGAAAGTTACAACATCAGAGAAAAGAATGGATACGGTGTCGAATACCTACGGAAAAACACCGTCACGTAAGATCATGTAATTTAAAGAATCTACGTGCAGAACACGTTCGCAATGGCTGCTGGCTGCAAGGTCCTTGCGCCTAGATATTTTCAAGCGGGTGCTTCAAGTTCTTAAGAGCTGATGGATTTTTTTTTGCAGACGCCGTCATGGTACGAGAAACTGGGTTAAGCGGGACAGACAGGGGCAATTTTCCCAAACGCGGAGGCTATAAAGGCAGTAGCTACAAGCTACAACCGCGAAAATCTCAGACCACCTGAAAACGTTATAGTTCGGGTGGTTCGTCGATGACTACGCTACAGTTTAACTTTAATCCCGGTAATTCAGAAACGATTAATTCCAAAAATCCTTTGCATCGCTATCTTTCTCTTGCCTTCTAGTCAGGAGCTGCTGTCCGCTCAGAAAGTGCAAAGTCCTTTTTCGAAACGGACGGCTAAGAACGGAACCCCTCATCCATTTTTGCAAAAGGGGCCCTTTTTGGAAATTTTGAACTATTAACGGATTCTCACTCAACAATCCACGAGAAAGACAATGGTGCAAACGGTATTTGAAATCACGAAACGTTTAGGACGCTAGGGTCATTTAGATGGCGGTGTGTAATTGTCATGGACGAGGCACCGAAACTTGTAACGTTTGCAGATGGTCTTTAGTTTCATTGCAGGATGACGCTCTAGTGCTTTATTATATGGCATAGCCACCACGTCACTTACGCTCTTCAGGAGATAATCTAAACGAAAGACCAAAGATGCCTGAAAAGTAAAC